>WEKX01009296.1:867148-927959 GCA_013390025.1 Pitta sordida | reverse complement strand
TTGTTTTGGAGGAGAGGAATAATTAGAAGTGTTGGTTGCAAAGAAATAATGCTCTGAGAGGTTTAAGAAGCTGATGATGTTCAGAAAGTTTACACTTACCAAATCCTGAGTCAGAAGGGTTGTGGTAAACACTGGGGGAGTCTTAGGTAGGTCTATATATTTGAACAAGTGTTCAAGTGTTGAAAAGAGTTTACCAAGGAAGAGCCATGGGATTGTGTCCATGGTTGATTCATGGACAATCTACCTGTCGGCCTGAAGTTACACAGAAATTTGCTATAACAGCCACGTCCTGGAGAGACAGCCTGTAAATACAGCCCCAGATGATTAAAGAGGGGGGAGTTCCAGTCAAAAATCTGTCACACTTTTTTTATGGTTCATTTTGATTTTTTATTGAAAATTCTTACTTTGATTTCCTATGTGAAAAATGTTGGGCTAGGCTCATCTTCAGAATTCATGACAAATCGTCTTACTGTGAAGAGCATTACAGGACTTCAGAGTTATTTAGAAAAACCATAATCTCTGCTCTGGAGGAGATTATGGCCTCCGTGGTTGTGCAGCAATCTTCCCTTGTTAGTCTTTTGCAGCATTAATGTTGAATAGCTACTTTGAGACAGCTCTCTTAGATGCACAAGCATGGTGGCCCTGCTAAGAATGACATCTGACTCCATAGCATGACAACCCTACAAAGTCACATCTCTTGCAAAGACATGTGGCTCTGCCCTCCAATGGACTGAATAAATATGGACTGGGAAAAGTAAAATGATTGTACGGGATGCAAAAGCTGGTAAGCTCAGTTATGGGTTTGCAAGACCAAAACCAGAAGTTATTTGATCTAGTAGTTATTTTATCTAGACCCTCCACAAATCCAAAAATAAGTGCTTCCAGATAAATGGTCTGTGGAACTAAATCTAGAGTTAGTTTACAGTTATTCCCACTATATATTACCCAACCCACCATTACTACCAGTATTATCCAAGTGATGAACAGTGATAAATGGTTACAGTATTTTTTTGTTTGGGGTGAAAACAGACTCTTGTTTTGTCCTCCTCCCCTGGAAAAAGATTTTTCCCTGCGTTTTCCTCAGAATGCATGGTTTATTCTGCAATAAAAATGTATCTTCAGTATGATACTTATACTTTCCCAGGCATAGCTAAAACCCTCATATGTAACAGTATGGGTGTTTCCTCCAGACTGTGTTATTTTTGTATTGATGGCAAGCGAAAGAGGAATGACAATGCAAAGAAAATTAAACTGCCAAGGAGAAAAACACGAGAAGAATTTTCCTTTCAAGTTCTCTTTTCTCCCCCTGTTTTATTGTACTCCCATTCAAGGAATCTTAAGGTCTGATTCCAAGCCCATTGAAATGAATGGGAGTCTTTCCAGTGACCTCAGTGGGGTTTGGATCAGGCTGTTATTGAAACCCTGTTGTCAACTTTGATAATATTATATAAAGTAATAGCAGTGTGCCTATAGTATTATTACCTTTCAAAAGTGAATGATGTCATAAAAGATCAAGAATCTGAATTCACTGGAAGCAATTATTGTTATTTTTCAAGCTAGTTTCTCAAAGATAAAAAGCACTAAAAGCTGTGTTAAAACAAGATAAGGACACAAGAACGGAATAAAAGCCGTGCTGGGTCAGACCAGTCCTGACTCTGATGGAGCCAAAAGCAAGGTGCTTTGGGAAATGTGTAAAAAAAGGCTCTGCATAGGCCTCTAACCTTCCTGTGAGCTTTCAGCCATTTGCAGATCAGACTTCCTGACATGGTTTCAGTGTATTTAGCCATCAGAAATAGTTTGTTCTCAACGAGCTTTCCTAGATACCCCCAGAAACTTTTAAAATCTGAGATATTTTGTAAAATGAATTTTCATGTTTAAGTTTCACATACACGTGTTTTGAGGAATCCTACCTTTTTACTTGTTTGGGTCTTGCCACCTACCATCTCTCTTTGAAATTCCTAAATCAGGAGTGGATTTAAGAGTGTTAAGGTAATGAATAAATTTTCCAAAGACCTGAATCTCAGAAAACTGTGTCTTAGTTCCATTGAAAGGCTGTCCCAGTGTTCCAGGTGACACAATTTTGTAAGATGATGCAGATTCCTGTAATAATAAACATGCGCCTTAATAACTGAAAGTCTCAATATATAGGCAAAGCACATATTAATAAAATCTATTGAATTAACAAAGTAGACACTTATATAATGATACAAATAAAAAGGGTGTAACACTTGACCTTCACTACACATAATGGAGTTAACTGCTTTTGAATGCAGTTTTTGAGACCTACTCTAGCTTTTCGGGGGCAAAGGTGAAGAATAATGCCAAGGTAAAACAAAAGATCCAGTGTTTGGCTTCAGAAAATTACACAAAAGCTGATGTTTATCTGCAGTTCATCTGAACCCCTTGGGTCTGCATAACACGGCTGGGAATCCCAGGAGAAAAGCACTTTCTTGTAAAATTTTGACAGTTCCATTGTTTCCTTTTTTTTCCCATTAAATGCCGCCTAAGCTTTCTGATTTTTCCTTCCTATCTCTAAAGAAGAAATGGGGTAGTGGTATCTTTTAAAACATGATAAACATGCTTGGTTTAATTTTTATCTTTTTAAGTCAGTTAATATTTGAAAAGAGAGATACCCGTATTTCTTCAGGACACTCCTCCTGGAGACAAAATCCATGGGAACTTGGTCAAAACCAGAAACCACTTAGCATAATTTCCATAGCTGTTAGGTATTCACAATCTTTTCTCTGAAAGTTCATTTCATTGCTGGAGTTGATCTACCTTGATGCAAAGAGCCAGCAGAAATATCACTTATATCCTATTCTGAGGACTTGGAAACTGCAGCTAATTTACTGCATATTTAGGTCCTCTGAACAGTGCTGAACTCCATTCTTAATAAAGAGTTAATAAAGAAGCTTGCATTTAATTTTGGAATTGGTGTATTTTTTTTTAAACGCAGTGTAGCAATAGTGTGTCTAAATCCTGCCATCAGCGTCCTCTGGAGGAAGGGCAGTCATGTTGTTTATACTAGATTCAGTGAGCAAGGCTTGTTTCTAAGAAGTTGATTTTATTGTTCCTTGTGAGTCACTTGAGCAAATTGTGTCACCTCAGAGGCTGGATAAATGGAGCAGGTAGGAAAAGGGACCTTCTGTTGCAGTTTCTTTTTGCTTTGTTGAAGAGTGATTACATGTCTTTAACCTGGCAAGGTACTCACTGCAGCTAGATTTTTGCTATTTTAAAAAGTTAGAAATTTCTACTTCCAGTGTATACCTTCATTGAGGAACAGTTTAATTTTGTGACAGAGTTTTCTGTATTGCAGTACAGCCTTCTAAACTAAAATATTTTGGTAGTTCACTCTTTAGGCTGTCCAAAGGAAATCACAAATGCCTGATCCAGGATTATGTCTTACCTTTTTTTAATTTCTTCCACCGATCAGATATAAAAGGCTCTGTCTTACAACCAGAGACTGAACCCAAAAGTCACCATGCCCAAGGGGACTTTGTTATTTGCTGTTTTATGGATCTGTGGTCTAAAAGAGCAGCCCTGGCTTTCATTTTCAGAAGCATTCCCAGTTTACAAACCTAAGAATCTAGATCTTGCCATAAGCTCATCATAGTTATCCCTGCATGGAGTCTTTGCAGAGCTGGAACAAACACAGACCCAGAAGGCTGCTTGTCAGCCAAAAGGAGTCATGATGTTTCTTGTGCTGTTCTGCTTTCTGAGACAGAATTCACATGGTTTTGACTGGAAATTGGCTAATGTGACACCCATCCACAAGAAGGGCCGGAAAGATGATCCGGGTAATTATAGACCTGTCAGCCTGACCTTGGTCCCAGGTAAAGTCATGGAACAGGTAGTCCTGTGTGCTATTATGCAGCATCTCCAAAATAACTACGACATTAGATCTAGTCAGCATGGATTTAGGAGAGGTAGGTCCTGCCTGACCAACTTGATCTCCTTTTATGAACTGGTGACTTGCTTGGTTGATGCTAGAAAGGCCGTGGATGTTGTGTACTTAGATCTTAGCAAAGTCTCTGACATGGTTTCCCATGGTAAGCTTCAGAAGAAATTCTCAGAGCGTGGATTGGATAGGAGCATTTTGTGTTGGGTTAGGAATTGGTTGGATGGATGAGTTCAGAGAGTGTTGGGAAACAGTGCCACATCCAGCTGGCAGCCAGTCACTAGTGGAGTCCCACAGGGATCAGTGCTTGGCCCGGCACTGTTTAATATCTTTATTGATGACATGTATGGGGGAATTGAGTCCACCATTAGCAAGTTGGCAGACGATACCAAGTTGGGGGCAAATGTTGAACTGCCAGAAGGTGGAAGGGTCCTTCAGAGGGACCTTGATAGGATAGAGAAATGGGCAGGTTCTAATAATATGAGATTTAACAAGTCCAAGTGCCAGGTTCTTCACTTTGGACATAACAACCCCATGCATCGCTATTGGCTGGGGGATGAGTGGCAGGAAAGTGGTGAAATGGAGAGGGATTTGGGAGTAATGATTGACAGTAAACTTAATATGAGCCAATAGTGTGCCCAGGTGGCTAAGAGGGCCAATGGCATCTTGGCCTGTATCAGCAACAGTGTGGTCAGTAGGACTTGGGAAGATATTCTTCCCCGTACTCGGCACTGGTCAGACCACTCTTGAGTACTGTGTGCAGTTCTGGACTCCCCAGTTTAAGAAAGATGTTGAACTGCTTGAGAGGGTCCAGGGAAGGGTGACAAGGATGGTGAACGGACTGGAGAACAAGCCCTATGGGGAGCAACTGAGGAAACGAGGGCTGTTCAGCCTGGAGAAGAGAAGGCTCACAGGTGACCTGATTGCTGTTTACAACTACCTGAGGGGAGGTTGCAGTTGGGTGGGTGTGAATCTCTTCTCTCAGACTGCCAGCAGAAGAACAGGAGGACACAGCCTTAGGCTACGCTAAGGGAGGACTGGATGTTAGGAAGAGTTTTTTCCCAGTGAGAGTGATCTCTCAGTGGAATGGTCTGCCCAGGGAGGTGGTAGAGTTGCCATCCATGGAGAGGTTTAAGAAAAGACTGGATGAGGAACTCAGTGACATAGTCTAGGCAATGGGAGGCTCAGATGGACAGAGTGCGGTGCCGATGTCTCCAGGGTTGTGGGTTCAATCCCTGGGTGGGCGCTCGCTTGGGAGTTGAACTAGATGATCTTTGTGGGTCCCTTCCAACTTGGAATAACGTGTGAACCCATGAAATGTACCCTTTGTCTCTGTGCTGTTTCCATATGTTACTGGAATGTTTAGCTGGTCTATCTGTTTTATTGGAGCCAAACAAAAAAATAGAAAAAATTAATGTTCATAGAAAGTTATTGTGGATTACAAAGTAAAGACTATAGAAATTAGGTCATTTGAGATTTCTAGTTAGGCATACCATTTTTCTAGCTATGTAAAAACAAATAATCTAATGTAGCAAGTCTAAAATCATATATCTTGAAAAGACTCAAGAGAGAAAATATAAACATGAGATAGAAATCAGATGTGCTAGAGGAATATCATTGACTAGGTTTGGTTGTTTTGGGGTATCTTGGTGATTATCTGAAGAACAAAATTAGAGCTGACAGGGAAATTATTATTTACTTTTATTATTATTTTTTAAAATAGCTTTTTGAAATATTCTTCAGGTTTAGAGGACTTTGGGGGTTTAGACCTAAACAAAACCACTACCTAGCCACTGCTGTTCAAATTACATCCAAATTTAGAAGTCCTTAAAGGCATGGTTTTTTCTGATATGTACTTTAAAAGATGTGTCTACAGATTTATGAACCAGAAAGTAAACTATGGAGTCAATTATTTCATTTTAGGCAGAGGTGAATACAGATATACTTGAGCCTCAGCCACTTATATTTTTAAGAGGTTTCTGAGGTTGTGAATGATGAATAGCACACACGTATGAGCCAAGCTGTGTCATTTATTGTCTCTCCCCATGCAGGGACTTGAACAATCTTTGAATTTTCTCTCCTTATTGTATTTGCTCCTGGATGTTCTATGATGAAATACTTCTCTTTTCTTATGCCTGCACAGAGCTGCCAAGTCCATGTCCTTTTAAATATTCTAGGCGGTCTGTAGAAGGGAAGGAAAGCGCGGAGAGTATTGTTGCCAGCATTGCTTTTCACTAAAGTCTTCCTCTGAGGTTGTGGTACATACAGTACAAGTTACCTTGAGGTGAACTTTGGTGCAAATATATATCACTGTAACTGTGATATGTATTTGCACTGTGCTTTAATAATCAGCTCTCATAAAGAGTAGGAGGGAAAATGAGGATGAAGTTTTACCAGTGGCACTCATTTGCAGAGTGGAAACAGATAAATTTGGATGGATGGATGGATGGATGGATGGATGGATGGATGGATGGATGGATGGATGGATGGATGGATGGATGATAGAGTTCTGCCACTCCTGCTCTTAAAGCCCAGCTGCCTCCTACATCTGCAACCTCAGCTGAAAACAATTCTGATTCCTTTATGTATAGCAAGTTTACATCAGTGATGCCAATGATATCCTAAATAGAAGGTATGCTCAGTACCATTTCATCTACTCCATCTAATTACATTCAGTTAGCTAAGATAATTAAACAAGGAAACGAGTTACCACAGACACTATCTATGTTACCTCTACCAAGGTCCAGGCTGTCCTTTAGACTAACCGAAACTTGTCAGTCAGACAAACTAATTCCCATCTCTCTGACCACTCTTGCACTTCTGTTCACCGTCAAAAATTCTTTCTTATTATGTTCATGTTTTTTATGATACCCTACTATTATGAGCTTCTTTTTTTTGCTTTAAATACCATAGATATAATTCTTAATTTGAATTTATTCTCCACCTAATGAATGTCCCATTTTTATTCTTCTTTATTTAGAAAAAGGGGTAGACAAAGGATACTATAGTATAGGAGCCAGACTGATCCGGCTAGAGGATAAGGTAAGTGCATGAAAGCTTGCTTTTTTTTTTCTTTTTTGAGTCATGATATCTGATCTACAGACATGCGAGATAGTATCTTGGCATGATTTACTTTAGAATTACAGGGCACCGTAATAAAGAATAATATCGTAATTTTTGTAAGGTAGTTGATGAAGTATCATGCTCATGTTGTTCAGCATTAACCGTTTACCTGCCATGTAGATTTGGTTCTTGATTGTAAAAGGAATTGCTTTCATATCCAAGCCAAATCACACATCTTGTATATAAGTACTGTGAACTTATGAGGTATTTGTCATGCAAGGATTCATGAGTTAAATAGAAAAGCCAGTCTTTGCAGATAGCAACAGTTGATATCTCAGTTAATAATCTTGAGATTCTTTCATGTTTACAGCATTTTTTTCCCCTGAGCAGTTATCTTTGCATCAATTCTGCCCCTCCTCCACTCTCTTCTCTCCAAGAACACGTTCTTATTTGTTACTAATTAGAGTTACTTAGAAGTATGCCTAAAGGCCAAAGCTCAGTGAGGCTCTATTGGTTTAGACCTAATATAAACATCCTCAAGAGCTTTTCCCACTCAAGTGATAACCAATATACAAGTTGGCTTAAAACTAAGACTCAATTTCTCAAATAGTGTTTGGTCATCTCTCTTGCCTACCTCTGAAAGCTGGTGTCCCAAGAACAGGGTGATTTCTATGGACAGCAGCAACACAGTAGCTCTGGAGTGTGGTATGATGTAACTGCTGAGACAAAAATCCATTTGTATTTAACGTATCCACTGCCTATTTGTGTCCTTGTCTCACTCAAATTCGTCCTGCAAATTTTCCTTTCACTTTTTTCTGGTGAAGTGAGGCGAGTAGGAAAGAGGAAGGAAACCTCTCATAATTCTTAAGAGCTGTGCAACTTGCTGAAAGGCAGAAATTAAAATTAAACTAATAATTTTTAATGATCATTGCTAGGACAACATTGGAAATATGTGATACTGGATGGCAAGGGAGAGATTTTCTTTGACTTTTAGCTTTTCTGGACAGTGTCAGAGAATCAGCTTCACAGATAAAGACAAATTATCTGAATTAATTTTTAAAGTTAATTGGTCCCTTGTAAAGACATAGCTCTTCAAAGCGAAAGTGGCTTTCATTGCCTTAACTCACTTTAAAAAAAATTGCTCTCTATCCTCTCTATATTCTGTAGATTCACACCACTAGTTTGTTCAGATTTCTTGAATATGTATATACAGAAAAACCCACAATATAGATTTGGGAAAAAATCAGCAAAAACATGTCTATGATAGTAGCTGGAGTGCTTTGAGTGAGAAATACTGCTGGTATTGAAAATACCTCTGGAAGCAATTGTTCATGATCTCCTGACTTCTGCATATTTATGAAGATGAGAGGTAAGAAAGTTTTTAGTGTGTCTGGCATTGGTCCAGCTTTAGCACTGTGGATTTGCTGTGGGTTTGATAAATTTTATGTGTTTCGAAGCCTTACTTGCAGCACTGCAGAGGAATCTTGGTACAAGAAGAGGAATGCTACATGAAATTCTAGTAAATTCTAGTAAATGCTGCAGTGGCTGATCTCTGTGTTCTGCCTTTACAGCTCAAACCTACCAGAAAACTGAACTCTAGCTGATTCAAAAAGTTATCATTTTCATCAGTGCTGCCTAGAGTTATGAAGCCACATGGTTTCATCATCTCATGTTAAATGTCTTTTGTAAGCATGTGGTAACTAGTCTCTAGCATGGATTCACAGCAATATTCATTCAGGTTAAAAGTTGAGGTGTCGCCACCTCAACTTCATTTAGGCCTGATTTAAATATAGTTGGTGCAAGCTCAAACCATTGCTGGGGGTAAGATCTGGTGGCTATTTTGTTTGAAGCCTTAAACTTAGTGCTTTAATTGTTGTATGGAAACTGGTGATTTCTCTTTGCTTACTGTTCTGGAGAAAACACGTAGAAAGGAATAAAAATCTGTCAAGATGTTTTCATAAGGTGACTCAATCATGTCAACTTCCTTTTTGTTCTCAGACCAAACTACAAATGTAAAATAAAATGCCAGACTCCAAGGGAACCCAGGGTATTTTTTCTTTCAGTGAAAATGAACCTTCTTTCAGGTGTAGAGAGCTTCATTCTGATATTCCTGTTAAGAAAGTAGACGTGGTGCATATAAAAGGCAAACATTTGTTGTGTTGGTTTGTTTAGGGGTCTGGTTTTGGTTTACGGTTTTTTTGTATTTAAATCTTTTGGGCACATTAAGCTAAAATACATATGTTTACTTAATGAATACAAAGTGAAGCTATCCAGTTATCTCTGTTTTAATGGGACAATAGAAACTACTGCATCCTGCTGTCAAACTGCTTCCCCTAAACTATTTTCCCATGTCTCATGGGCTCTCCTGCTCTAATAGTGCACTGTGTAATAGCTGCCCTGTGCCCAAATGTGAAACAATATTGGAGTCAGGAAGGACAAGCCGAGTTTCAACCTCTGAGGAGAATAAATGAAGCAAGGGCATGTCTGACATCAGGCTCCAGCTGGTGGTGAAAAATGATCTCCCCCTTGGAAGTAGAAAACCTTTGGGATCAGCCTCTTCCCCCTGGAGAAATTATTTTCACATTCATTCACCCAGGAGAGTCATGGCAGCCTCCCAACAGAGTGACACATCTGATAAAATGGCATATTTTTGGACAAAGGCCATTTAGTGTAGATTTATAAAAACACAGCATTTCATCTGCTTAAATAAACTGTATCAATAAGTTAATGGTACACCTCTGGTCCAGACTGATCCTTCCCACCAGCATTTTGCAGTTCATTTGTTTTAGCTGTTTCTCTGAAAGGGAATCAGAATGCATTACGTATACCCATTCAGAGCTGTGCATTGTTCTGCATAAAGTCATAATTACTCTTTTTGTAAACTGAGGGAGGGAAAAGTGTACATTTCTGATGGTTAAGAACTTGGTTCCCTTGAGAGGCTTGCTATTATCTCAATTAAAATGTGGGATTTGCTGAACAGGAAAGGCAGAGGCACAGATCTCTGAAGTGGTTGCTTAGAGATAGGTAGAAGCTTTGAGGCAAAAGTGCTTCAAAGATTCAAAGATAGCAGCCTTCCATTCATGTGGCATGAGCAGCATTGCCTGGAGCCTCTCTTTTGTGACCATCCAGGCTCCTTATGTAAATTGAAGGTAACAGGGCAGAGGTAAGAACAAGTCTATGTAGGATGAAGCACCACGAGAGTCCAAGATAAAGCAGAGTTGAAATTTACCTTGCCTGGAAGCATGGCAAAGCTGACTAGAAAGGGGTAAAATGCATGGTGACAGTTTTCAGGCAACATGTAAACCCCTTTTTGACAACATCTGCTGTGTAAGGCTTTACTCCTTTCACCAGTGTGGCATGTCACATAGTGTAAGTTTACCCGTAACACTTTTCAACCTGTTTCTCCCCGAGTAGGGGATAAAAACCTTATTTTGCTGTGGTCAACATAACAACTTAGTGTGGTTCTTTTCATAAAAACACTGAGATGTTTAAAGAAAGAATGAGGCTTCTTTCCCAACACGTGATGTGTGCCATTTGGCTGACCCCTTCTTTAGTTTGATGGCAGGGTTTAATTTTATATTGTGGTATGTAGCCATTGACAGATTCTTTTGAAATGTATTAAGAGAGAGATTGGTTCCAAGATGATGTTCTAGAGCTGGCGTTAGTTTCTTTTCAAAATTGTAAACTAATGCTTCTTTACGATGAAATGAGTATTCTTTCTTTTCCTTTTCTTTTCAAAATTAGAACCAAAAATCATGGTGTGCTATGTCAAACTGCACAGCAACCTATAAATAAAAACAGGAGAGAAAAGAATCTGCAAATGAAAGGTTAGAAAGGACAGCTGTGTTGTCTTTGAAAAAGAAATCTATTAGGTATTTTTATAATTATATGGCAGTCTTCTTTATGTGGTATTTACAGTTATGATTTACGTCCATATTACCATAACTATTTCCATACTTACAGACAACATGTGATAATGCTGGGAGCCAAAAGCAACCATTTGGTAGCATTTAAAAAATGCAGAAACACTAAGAGAAAACAGGGCCGTAAAGCAGAACCCTTCTGAGTTTTGTCCATCTGAGTAATGCAAGCCAGAACAAAAGTGTTGTCCCAACATAAACAAATGTAGAGGTTGGATTGTGGTGGTAAACTCTATCAATTTAAACACTCCATTTTGAGTTGGGAGCTAAAAAGATGGGCTCAGAGAAGGGTGGTATTGCCCACCTCATCTTATTCCTCCTGGGCAACAATGGGGAGATGGATGTTAGTGAATCTCATTCCTGCTGTGATTACATCAGGAGTCATTAAACAGTAAATTATTTATCATGACAGTGCCTGCAAGCACCACCATAGTGAAAGTCTGGTCAGAATTTCCATTATAAATCCCTAATTTGACCATGGGGTGATAGGCATAACTGAAATGCATTTTTAAAAAAACCCAAACACACACGCCAAAAAAAATGCCTAAACCATAAACCAAACAAAACAGAAAATAAAAAAGAAAAAGAAACAAGAAAGGTGAAAAATTGGTCAGTTGCAAAATGAGTATGCTACATTTGTGAGGTTTCACGAATATGTCTGAAATAAACCCATTGGTTAATAATAACATGTTTTGGCACTAAGGTGTTTGTGCATCATTTGCCCCCAGTTCTGTAAAGATTGAGTCGTTCCATATCATAAAGCTTTTCAGAAGGCTTTTGTCAAATGTGTGTTTTGTGGATTTTCTTAGGTACTTAGATTTATCTCATTTAGTCTGGAGCAGTCCAGCATAAATCCATTGATTCTGCACCATAACCATGGTGCCGTTGTATGTATTTTTATTTTTAATCTGTTACCAAATTGAAATAAAACGAATGCACAAACAAACAGAAATAAAAGCCTTGATACTTCAACCCAAATTGTGCTTCCATTTATGCCCAGAAGTTACCCAGAATTTACATAGGTGTAAATTTCTTGCATGTTTTAAACAAGATTCCAACTCATGTCTTCACTTCCTGCTCATCAGGAATGAATTGACTGAAATGAGCTGAAAGCAGAAATGGGGACTCAAAACTTTCAGAATTAATCAGAGTGAAGTTATGATTTTCACCTATTATGGCTAAATGAGTCTTTATATTATGCTGGGGATTTAAGGCATTGTAGAACTGAAGTCATGCATGTGTTCTTGTACTGAAGGATCGAGATGGGCTTTGAATTTCAAAGCCAAGTGATGATGATTTAACTGCTTATATCTCAGCCACAGAGCTTTTCTTGCTTTCCAGCTGACTTCTCAGTGCAGAGAGGAACTACCACAGCCCTGACTCCTCTGGACTATCTGTCACAGTTTTATGCTTCTCAGATAAATCTTGTTTAATACATTTGGGAGGGAAAGGCTGAGTTTGAGCTCCCTGGTCGTGAGGGTAATTTCTGGAGAATCAGACAAAAATAAGAGCTAACTCTGACAGCCTTTCAAGTAAAAGAAGAGACAGATCATATACTCTGAAATATAACAGAAAGAATCCTCCTTCAATTCTTCCCTTATGTTTTCTGTTGTGGAGCTTTATCATATGTAGTTCTTGGTAGCACCCTCCTATTATTAAGGTTCTACACCACTTTCCATTATAGAGCTCTATTTTCAGTTCCTTATATCTTTGCCAGGCTTCAGCCATCTGGGCTGAAATTCTCTGAGGCAGATGTCTGCCTCAGGCTGAGATCCTTTGGAAAATTTATATGTCAATGTGGGTCATCCTTTCTATATCACAGAAACCTGACCCACTGTGAAGATTCTCCCAAAAGTAAACATAAAAATCTTGATGGAAAACACTTGAGCTTCTTCTAAATTTGAGCAAGAAATTTGGACAGAAACAGAGTATTATCTGCCAGTCTTGAGACCCAGAGGCCTGATCCAAAATGTAGTGAACTCAGCAGGAAGCTTTCACATGGATCAGGCCCTGATTTTTAATGGGTGAGGGAACAGAGCGCTTCATATAGCGAATGTTTGCCAAGATGCAATTCACCACCATAAATCAAACGTTAAATAATTCCAAAGCCCAATAATTGAGCGTGCAGATGGCAGCGTCTACTCCCCAGTGGTTGCACTGGCTGTTGATTGGGATCCAGCCTGAATAGTTTGGTCTCATTTATAGCACTTTCACGGATTGCACCAATTGCCTAATCAGAGCAGTCTAGTTGTGTTTTTGCTCCCTTGGCTGAAACTCCTCTTGTGGAGGCAAACCCACCCAGCAAATGCTGCCCATGACACCCTGGATGGAGCACGCTGGGGTGGGGCAGGCATGTGCTGCAGGGCACTCTGAAATGGTGCTGGGTTCAAAACTTACCTTTAGTAAAAAAGAAGAGTCACTTGCAGAAGAGGTCCTACTCTGCCCTAGAGCTCCTTGAGAGGAGCACGCTGGATTAACTGTGAATACCAAGGAAGATAGAAACAGCGAAGTGACTCAGGGCTGCTGGGAAATAACAGAGCCTTTGGGAAGGGAATCTTTCACGGTCTGTTACAATGTGGAAAGTCTAATCCATGTTGATGCACCCCAGCTGTTTAACCTGCGGGGAAAAGGTCCTACAAATAGTAGCGTTGACCAAAAGGGCTGTGCTTGAGGGAGCCTGTCTCTCTCCTCCTGTGTTCCAGCAAAACCTTCCCAGCATCACAACTGGTTTTAACCAAAATAGAGGAGAGGGTCATGGGCTTAGAGATGTTGATTTCCTGTACATTTTAGAGGAAGTAAGTGCCTGGGTAGAGGACAGGCACTCTGTTTATCACCCTGCTCCCAGAAGAAAAGACTGCAGTGTGAGTGTGGCACTTCTCAGGTGCCAGAGGATCCAGCCACACAGGTATAGGAATCAAAGCTCTGGTACTTCTGTGGTTTATGATGCAATAAAGTAGTTGATTTGCTATTGCTGGGTTAAAAAAATACTTTAAGAGTGTGTTGGAGATTTTGACCTGAATGTCCAAAGAATAACAGAAATTAGATCAGCTACAAGTATTTAACTTCTGCTTTTTGTAATTTTTAGCTGGTTTTTCTAAGTAAACATAAAGTTCTACATGATGCTGGGTTCCAAAGCAAAATGCTTTTATTTGTTAATGTGAAAATTGAGTATTTCAACAATCCTTTAAACCCTGTTTAATTTTTTTTTAAATCCTAAAATTTATAAATTCGCTAAATTAATTTTTTTTTATTTTCTGATGGAAAAAAGGTCATTTGAACAGTTGAACAACCTCCAATTGTTGTGGATATTAAATAATTTAATTTAGAAAGCCATTTTCAAAAACAGATTTTGTAGCTGTTCTTAGTTGGTAATGGCTGTACCCTGCAAGTGCTGCCCTCCCTACAGGCAAGTTGAGAATTTTTCTTTGGACTGTTTCTCGCTCTCAAAATTGTAATTGCTTTCCAATGGAACGTTTTTGAGAAAGTGTTACATTCTCTGGAACTGTGTTTTAAATTTTCTACTAAAAGAAAGTGTTTCCATTTTTCCACTTCAGAGCAACTTCCTGAAAATTAGAATTGGGGTGAAATACTCTGATTTTCTGAGCATTTCAGTTGAACAGGTTTATTTCTAATTCCTTTGTTTGAATTATTATTTCATTCTGGTTTTGAATGAAACACAGTGCAGAATAATGAAGAATTCACAGAGAACATACATAAATTTTCCTATAGGAAAAAGATTGATTTTCCTCTGGTAGTCCGTGCTTCAGAATTACTGTAGTTATTTCACTTACCACATTTTTCAGATCAGTAATTTATAGGGCAGTTTTAATGTAATATTGGCCTCTAATTCCTCTTGATCAGGGAAAATATACCAGGAAAACCCCAGATTTATATTATTCAAATGGTTACCAGACTAACAGTTGGATTTATGTTTCATGCAAGAACTCAGAGCAAACATGTGTTTAATCCTGGAGCTACTCTGTTGCTGCTGATGGCCTGCACTGGATGCTGAGGGATGGACTAGGAGAACAGATTGAGTTTAATTTGCTGTAACTAATCTCTGGGTGTTTGAAATGGATTATATGAAATAAGCAGTATGAATTGCCTTAACAAGGCAAGTTAAGGATGACAGCACTCTGTAAAGAAAAGAAAAATAAAAAACTCACTGAGACACACTGGGGTACTGTGAGGACCTGCCCTGACATGTCGGCTGTTTCTGGGGAAGAAAATTTTCACTCAACAGTAAATTCCTATAAAGGACTTTATATAAAGGCTTATGAGGTGAGGGAGAGAGAAGCAGGAAAACTTTTCTCTCTCCATTCACCATCAGCTTGTCATTTTCAATGCATAGCTTTAAACTTTATGTAGTGGGGGAAAAAAGCAAGCAGGTCAGTAATACATAGTTATTTCTACAGCATAATAACTGTTGATAAATTATATTCATATTTTTCCTATTTAGAAGTTTGGGTGTTCTGGGGTGTTTTAATAAAACAGATGTTTGTCAATGTGTCTGTTACATGCTGCAGTCCCTTGAGAGCAGGAGAAAGGGACTGGCTTCTGAGTCTGAGAAAGGGAGGTGGTAATAGAGCACCTCAGAGCTCTTCTGATCATGCAGGCACACTGCTTAGTTTATTACAAGCTTGATCCTCAGTGGTTTTATGCAGTATCAGAATACTATTATTATAAATCACTGAGTGATATATCTAGAGATTAATTCATGATACTGTAGTGAAAGAACTGTGCTTTTGGCATTACGAGCAAGTATTTTTCACAGGTTAAAATGCCCAAGAAGTAAACTATCTGCTGTCACATCAGACCATAGCCAGCATTCTCAATTCTGTAGTTGAGATGCCATGAAATACCTTGGGAACACAGGGTAATTCAGCTTGCAGGGGTCCTTAGGAGGTTATTCAGTCATTGCAGCAACTCCACTATCTCTACTGTGGGTCTATCATGCTTCTCTAGTAATATTGTGTAAGAATGGGATGAACAAATAAGCATCAGAAATGTGCTGACAGGCTTTCACAGAATCCCAGAGTAATTTAGATGGGGAAAGAAATTGCTGTGAAAACACACATGAAAAGCACAAACCCTGAAGTCTCAAAACTCAGAAGGAGGATAAACATGAAATGCACACTGTGTATTTAAAAATGTGAGGCTTTTCGAGACAGCCTAGTTGTACTGACTGTACGTAGCTGTGGCAGACACTGATTTATATTCCTACACGCTGTCCAGGAGAGTCAGAAAAAACAGCTGAAAGGCCAAGTAAATACTCAAAACTAGAGCACCCTGGCCGCTCTGCCACCGTACCAGGAGTTCAGGTATCTCCCGGGCAGCAGGCACTGCCATCAGGACATACCCTAGGAGGCAGCAGAAGCCCACGTTCTTTCCCTGCAACTCAGAATGCATCGACCGTCTTTAAATTCCCTCCTCAGCCTCACCACGAGCTGCCTGTTAATGTTAGTTTTGTTAGTGGCTTCCAGGGTGATTAGCAGCTCTGCACAACTTGTCGCCGGGTGTATCTGGAGAGTTTCTCAAGCCACAAGCAGCGAGTCTCCTTGCTGCTGTGCCTTACAAGATTGAGTGGGTGCCGTGCAGAGAGCATTAACATCTTTGTGCTGTGTTCAGTTTGCCTCAGTATTTGCAGTCAAACAGAAGGAACAGCTGTTTTCTTCACTCTTTGTTTTAGAATTCTGTAGTAACATAGAAAGAGGAGGGTGCTTGGTGAGTACCCAGAAGCTGAAGCACTGCAGTCTTTTCCCAGCACTGAAATTAGTCTGGACAAGCCAGTTAAATACAATTTTTTTGAAGGGCAGGAGAACTGTACCCAAGGAGTAAGCTCACCATAAAGACAAATTTCTAAGTATGATTACCATACAAATGGGATATCCATCTTCAGAAATGACTGGCTTGGTAGGCAAGACCACAGCAGTGACCTCAGGATATGCATTTCTGTGCCCACCTTGGCTCTGACCTCTCCATTCACCCTCATCATTAAATGAGTGGGCAGCTGCCCCAGGGTAACAGCATTCCTGCAGCATGGAGAGAAGGCAGCTGTGAGGTCAGGGAGATGGCTGGAAGGTGAGGTCAGGGCAGGAGCATGAGATTGGGAAGTGGTAGTTTCACAGAGGAGAAGGATGGAGGTGGAACATGAAGTTGCTTTTGCTGGATGTAGAAGTTGCAAGGAAATTTGATTTCCTTGGAGAACTTTGGAGCCTGACCTCAGAATTGTGCTTCAGGCCAGGTTGCATTTGAGGCTGGTCCAGAACCCTTGCATGGCTTTACCTTAGTCAACAGTATTGGTGTATATGTTAACTGGATGTGCAGTTGCACAGATGTATAAACATATAAAGCTCTGATTTGTATTTTGTGATTTTTGCATCTACATCTTCTCTTTTTTTCTGAGTATGTTTTATATTTTATGCATTTCAGCCTCCATTTTTTTAGAGTCTAAAAAGAACTTACAGTGCTTTATGAATACTGAATATTGCTATTATTTTTAACTGGAGGTTTTACTAGGTACTCTCATCTCTCTTTCTGTAGCACATTCTAGACTCACCATCCAGTGGGGGGGAAAATAATCCCAAACAAAACATTGTTTCTAATGTTGAGAACAGCTTTTTATTTCCAGCCCCAGGCATAGGGTAACTATTGCCATAGTGATCACTGCAAGTGGGTCAGATCCTGGAGTCCCAATGAGTTTTACCCTGATTCCAAATGTTGTGATTGCAAAAGACTCCTGATCCTGTGGTAAAACATATCTACTTGGGGGGTGAGATACTGAATGGTGACAGGAACTGCTGTAAAGCCAACACAACTTTAATATGTGGGGAATAGAGTACTCCATATGCTGCTGTGTGATTTCCTTCTTTGGCTTGGAAGGCAAAATGAACTGCTTGTATTTGGAAGGTTATTTTCAATCCCTAAAATATCTCCTCTGCATTTACTTAATTTTACTAGCTGGTTGGGCAGGCTGACCATAGCTCAGACTGCTGGGAGTACAGGTTATGTCATTCAGCAGAAGACTCCCTTGTGTGAGCAGGATTTTATTTTATTTTATTATTTTTCCTCCTCTTTCGTTCTTCTCCAACGGTATACATACAGAGGGAGGTCACGAAACAGAAGTAAGCTGTAGCCAGCAAATTCAGATTTTAAAATTTAAAGAAAAAAAATAAAAATCTATATACTTATTAGAATTTCTTGTTAATGAGGTCATTTATGTCAGGGCAGGAAATGTACAAAATAGCACAGGATAGAAAAATCTAGACACTGTAAAACATGCCAACAAATTTGGCACATGCATTACTCCCTTAATAAGCCCCCAATGTAATCTATAGATCCCACAAGTGACCACACTATGTTTATGTATGTAAAAACTCCTATATATGTAACACTCATAAGAGTAGCAATTTTACTAGTGGGAAAAGATTATTGTGGTCTTTTTATATAGCATATAGGTTTACTTAGAATGAGTCCTTGTAGAAGAATGCAGGACCATGAAAAACTGTTAAAATGTCATGATTATATTAATTTCATACTTAAAGGAATACTTCACTTTAAGTTATGGCTCCAAAATTACACTGCTCATTCATGATGTTTTTAATGTATAATTGGCTGCCTTCAAAAATGTCACAGTAGGAGGAAAAAAAAGTTCATTTTCCTTGGCGTGTGTACTGTTGCTATTCCTGTGTTCATTTGGCTTGGCTCGGGTAATGAAATGCTGCAGTCTGAAATAACTTTTTATATGTTGACATGTGCATTTAACTAGAATAAGCAGGCAGAGTGGACCAAGTTGGATTCAGCAATGAACAAAATATATCTTGTATTTGGTGTATCAGCCCCTATTTATGATTCTTTTTTCATTTCTTTGTTGTAATGGCATACATGCACACTGCCCCAGCATAGAGATTAGGCAGCAAGATAAGATTAATGAGGGGAGGAGAGAAGAATAAGAAGAAATTAAGGGAAATTATGGATGCAATTTAATCTCTTGTAGAAAAAGTTGGAAGGGGAATACTATCGATCTGTTGAAATTTATTTAGAAGAAAAAAAAAAGCCTGTTGTTTTCCAGAGCAGATACATATTTGCTCCTTTGTTAGCTGTCCCTCACTCTGGACTAAGGAGAGACCTCTGAGGTCTCACCCATCTTGAGCTGGATCCTTGAAACCTCACCTCATGTTCACTCCCTAACCTGACCTGAATCTTGTTCATTTCTGGATTGTGCTGAGCCTCCCACTGAGCCCCAGGTACTGGATGGGACCTGCCAGTCTGACCTCTGTATCGTGGACAGCTGACATCTGTGTTTAACAACAAGCACAGGAGAAAGGCCACAGTCCTGTGTTGCAGGAGCAGGAATGCTGCTGCTGCTGAGGCCAGACTGAGCAGCGCTTCTCAGAGAAAATCCTGAATGCTCACAGGGGTGCAGCACGAGTGCTTAAATGCAAGGAGACAAATCAGAAAAATCCCAATGTAGGCAGCCCCGTGATTCTGAATGTCTTTTTTGCTGCCTCAGTGGTATCATACTTTGAAAAATGCTTTCTGCATTTTCCTGGGTCATTATTTCTGGGGAGAAAAAAACCCAAACACAACACCTTATGTACCTAACTCCCATGAGCCTGACAAATAACTTCAGAAGAGCAGATACCTGTGCACTGTGAGAAGTGTGTCTAGGAGCAGGCATTAAAGATCAGCAGTGGGTAGTTCTGCGCTGGTTTTGCAAACTAAGCAAAAGACACCTTATTCGGTTATAAACAGGAAACCTGGGCCAAGTTTGTAGAGGTTCATGTCCAGGACCACTCCCTAGATGAGCTAAGTCTCGATGTTCTTGTCAAGATGAAAATCATGACACACCCTGTGCCTTGCCCTTTGTTGGGACCTGCTCCTGACCACATCTCAGCAGGCCTTTGTGTTTGGGTATGTTAAAATCTGGTGTGCAAAGAACTAGGGGTCAGGTAGTGGGAAAAAAAATCCAGGTGAAAAATTAAGGGCATTTAGCAAATTTGAAAACATGCACTTAAGTCTACTGGATCAGCCTCTGCAGCATTTTCACAGTGGAATAAAGCAAACATGGTATGAGAGGGAAAGAGTAGATTTCAGCAAATACTTACAGGTACTTTCTTTCTTGTCCAACTTATTTTAGATGCACTGTGTTTTAGGTAGATGTTATGTTCTACATGACATCTGTTGCTCTTACAAATGATAGCTTCTATGTTTAAATCCCAAGGAGTTATTGCTGAACTTTTTCTTCAATGGGAATAAAGATATAAGCTGTTTTCGGATATCTGCATATTTTATTGATTTTTTTTCCCAGCGATATACCTGATACTGTGTGGGAAAATGATTCTTTGTTGTGTGTGTGTTGACTCATTTACTGGAAAAAACCAAACAACAAATAAAGTAAGACTTTAACAGGAAATGTGAAAGAAACCTAACTCTGAAGTCCTTTATTCATATTTCTCTCCATGCTCAAAACTGTCATCAGAGCCTGAGGAATTAATACCCAGTTTTAGAATTAATCATCTATTTCTCTCTTTTTTTTTTTTTTTTAATGGCTAAGTTTTTATCAGTCATGTGGTGGTGGAGGACAAATATCACCAAAACAAGCTGCTTTTTCAAACAGCTTTGTAGTGTACAGCCAAATAGATTTGGGCTTCTATGTCATTTGGGGGAATGTGTGTTCAAGTGCAGTATTTATTAGCATTTAAGTAGTGTGAATTTTACACCTTTGTGTGCAATGCGTTTTACTTCTAATCCCTCCCCGCCTCTCCACCTCCACACTATTAATGAAGTTTGTTGTTCTGAAAATAGCAGCTCTGTTTGGAATGCCTAATTGCTGGGTTTCTGTTGTTGTTCCTGCTTCGGTAGGTTGGTCAAAAAAAAGCAACTTTGACCAAGGTAAAGAGCAGCCCATGTGTCCCTGTGTTCAATGGGGACCTGTGTTCCCCCTGTGGGAGCCTCGCAGGCCTCGCTGTGGCTGAGGATCTCAGCTCCCTGTATTAGCCACATTTAGACCTCTCCATGACAAGCAGCAGAGAGACTCAGTTGATGGGAACCATAAAATGGCTACACGTCTTTTTGGAGCGGAATGATTTATTTATTTGTTGCTTCTATATTTATTTATTGCCAGTGTCAAAGAAAAGATTGTACTCAGGACCCTTTCATCTTCACCCAAGTGTTGCCTGCACACTCTGCTGGCCCCATACAGAAATATTTCCCCCCTCTAAGTGCACTTGCTGATTGGAACCAAATCCTCTCAGGCAAACTGCAATGCTACTGGTACAGTGTCATAATATTTCATAGGTCATTTATAAATATTATTGCCAGGGCAAATAAATTTCTTCAGAGTACTTAGTCTACTGCTAATAAATAGTTTATTTAAGCTTGTAAGAATGGTGACATTTCACTTTGAATATCTTTGGCCTCTTAAAAATTGTTAGTTCAGAGAGGAAAAAAAGGGAAAAATAAACTGGAAAAATATCCAGATGATCTTTTCATATTTTTTCCCTACATTTTTGCTTGCGTAAATGGGCCTTCTTGTCAGACTGCATGTCTCTGTGTGAAGCTGGTTACAGTGTTTGATTAATGGGTATTATTTAACATCTCATTCAGTAGGTCATTCCCTCTTTTTTTCTGTTTCAAAGCTGCATGCAGCTGAAACAGTGGTTGAGCAGGTTTAGTATAAGTTACTACTCATATCAATAATGGTAACTAAATCCATTTTGCCACTTTTCTGTCTGGGAGTAAAACTATGGACTTGGTGAACTTGTTTATTCATTTTTTTGACGGTTTGGAGTTGGTCTAGATCTATTTTTTTTTGTCTTGCTTTTTGGTTAAAAAGTTTGGGTTCAGTTGAATTTTTGAAAATTATATGAAGACAGACTATGAGAGGGAAAGGATATTCTTGCATCCTTGTAACCATGTAAAACTTCTGTGACAAATGCTGAAGGAAAGAAGTGCTGTGCATATCTTTTGGAAAGAATGCAACCCACTTACCGTGAGTGTCTATTTTGGACAATAGACAGTGGTTTCTTGTTTTAGTTTTTGTGGTGGGAGTTGCTGTGTTTTATTGGTGGGGGGGGGATGACAGCTCAGCAAAGGTGTTAACTCTCAGCTCTTTACATTCAACTTCATGTCAAGAATAAATAAATGCTAAAATATTCTTTCGTGTGGTTCCCATAAAATGTGTCATTTCATGGAGGTTCAGGAGTAGATGACTTTATTTGTGCATGCGTGGGAACATTATATTTCTATTGCAGTCATCCAGTATGGAAAGAAAAATAATGTTTCTTTGAAAATCTTCAGTGATTTTTGAAAACAATCTTGTTTAAAAATTACAGTCCCTGCAACTCTAAAGGTGGTTAATACCTCTTCTGGCAGATGACTCCATATCAGTCTCTTCCAGATGACAAGCCATGACCAGGCAGTCTACAGAAACTCTGGGGAAAGGCAGGGAAAAAACTCAGTAAAATCAAAACATACATAGAAAGAGGAATGATTTTAAATGAAGGGAGTCAGTGGGAACTTGGTCAAAGACTTCTGGTGAAAAGAGCCTGGAAAATTTTGTACATACTTCAACCAAAAGCTACATAAAACGAGAAGGAAAGGAAACAAGCCTCCCGTGTGCTCTTTAGCTGACAAATGACAGGGTTTCCAAGAGCAAAGCAGGAAATTCTGTGCACTTACTTAAAAGTTTATGGCAACACAGGTGCACTCTCCTGCAGATTTTGACTTGTACATGATTTGTCATTTAAATAGATTGGAAGGAGAGGAGAGCTCTTCTGACTTGGATTTCTCGGTTCTGAATGGACTTCCCCTCCATTCATGGTTTTTACCTCAGAATACCATGAGCTCGTCTTTTTAGTTTCCTGTGTAGGAGGTTGGTTTGTTTGTTTGTTTCTTGGAAAATATCAATTGATTCTCTGAGTGGTGGTTTCATTCATTTCCTTCCACAGGGCATTTGTTCTGAACATTCATCTTGATCCCCAATGAGCAACAAGCATGACATCAAAGGGCAAGAAAGTTTCCCTTGTCTGTCAGAGCGAGTCTCTGAATTAAAAGACAAGAAAAAGGCAATTAATTTTCAAGCAGATTTATACAGATGGACAAAAAAGAATATGGTCTTCAGGTCCATTAGCCAATAAGGTTGTGGCAAGATGATGTGTCTGAATCACTTTGAGAGAATTTCTACAAACACTGGCTGCAAACTTACTATAATTTTTGATCTTCCAGCTCTGGGAAAGGTCTCCAAAGCATCTACATTGAAATAACTTTAATGGTAAAGCTTTAGGATGGTTTTGTTGTGTAAAGATATGGGGTCGTCTACACCCCTGAGCTCCAAGGACCGATCTCAGTGTAACTGAGAAGCCTTTGTGCAACTCTGCTATTATTTTCCTCTGAAAATTAAAAATATTGTTCCTTTTTCTTAAATAAGCCCAGAGCTTCTGAAGTGGCCACAGTTCAGCCAGCATTTCTGCTGCACCTCTGTTCTTTGCTCTCCAAGGAGGGAGCAGTCAGGGAGCATAAATGACTGCAAAAAGCAGAATTACCTTCCAACAATATTTTCTGTGTTTTCTGGGGAGTTTATTACAACATCACCTTAGTCCCTTTCCTGACCATGCCTGCAGGATGCCTTCCAGCTGTTGATTTTTATCTTTTCTATGCTTTTCTGTGTGTGTTTAGCATCAATGGAGTATTTTAGTTTGGGCTTTTTCTTTCCTGGGCTGCATAAAGTCACATTTGTGAGATTATAATTCCACTCATAAAACCTCTGGATTCTGGATTCTGCTCAGTAAAGCTGGGAAAATTGACAAATACAGCTCTGATGATAGTAACAAATCTGTTTGACCCCAAATTTTAAGAAGTGTCCCTTATACAAAAAAAAAGAAAAATTAGTTGCATTTCCCATGGTAAAACTCCACAGCTTGGGGAAAATTGTGCTATTGCATGGAAATATTTTGACTATTACTGACCTTTGCTGAAAGATGTAGCTTGAAATTTAAGTGGTTACTGAATATGACAGCCTCTGGAAAATAATCTTTGTGTTTTCAAAGGATGTAGAGAGATCGGGTATATTTGCAAAATGACTCTAGCCTTTTGACATACATAGAGCTAATTATTTCGATTTCAGTGATGTAACTGAAAAAAGTTGGATTTCAGGATAAGTACATGTTATAACTGCTGAGTACCATTTCCAGATATTTAAATGTGCATCAGAGAAATAACTACTATAGAGCAGTTTACATTTGTATGAATCCAGGTGGGCCTGGAGCCGGGCTCTCACATGGGTGAGCTCGGAGCAGAGAAGCCTGACTGGTCTGTGAAAGCTCCTGTCCACACCTGATGGGGCTGAGCTCCATCAAGCACCTGATAAAGGTTTCACTGCAAACTCTCAGAAGTCTCAGAGCTGGAGAGTTTCCTTGGAAATGCCTGTCCAGAAGTGGAGACAGTGGCTCTGCCTTTGAGGTACCTCTTTTTCTATTAACTGTGGGGAAAAGCCCAAATGACTGGTTTTTAAATCAGACACCCACTTTTCACAGAGCTGACATTAAATAGGATGTATCCTAGTTACCTTGTCTGTAACCAAGCTCCAAACACTGTTTCGTACCTTATTTATTTGTATGTCCTAGGTGTGCAGTGTTGTGTAGCACAGCCCTTCACCTCCTTGCGTTTCACACTTTGCTGCTGCTGCAGTCAGTGGAGCTGCACCAGTGCTGAAAAGTCTTAGTTTTCCCTACTGAGGGAAATAAATAGGACTAAGGTAGGACAGGGTCATGGGCAGGAGCTGCAATGACAGTACACTCATCTTTCCTAAACAGTCTGCAGGAAAAAACAAAAGCAGTATGTTTGAGATTTGATGAGAACTGGGTGGAGATAAAGTTCCCAAACTCTTTTTTTTTTTTTTTTAATTATTTTTTTTCCCTGATTAACTGTCGGTGTAGCTGTTTTTTAAGTGAAAAATGCTCTGATTCACCCAGAGAAGAGTAACATTTTTCAAGATAGTAAACCACCACTATAAATACCTATGATCCCAGGATCTTAACCTCAGGAACAGCATGGCAAAAGCAGTTTAGAACTGTTATGCTCAGTCGTTCATCAGAACAGTGCTTTCTTTCTCTCTCTCTCTGAGTTTTTAATAGACATCTCAAATTGAGATGACTGTCAGCACTTTCTTCTGGTTAGACATGATTTTGCTAAATATATATTCTATGTGTGTGGCTATAAATATATACAGACATAGAGTGTACACTTTCTGTAGTATGTCAAGTCACATTTCTAGTTAATTTTTTGATTCATTCAATGTGTGTATTGCTGCAATTTTTACTTTATTTTTATTTGCATATATCCAGTTGTGAGAAATCTTGTGACATTTTACACTTGAGTACGTTCTCAGTTCCTGTGCCCCTATAGCTGATGAGTTCATTTCTATAACTTGGATCCCTAGCTTGCTTAGGGCACAGCATAGAGACTGACTTTTGTGGGTTTGAGAAGTGGACTCTTGATCCTGGAAGCGTAATTAAATGATCTTAAGAAAAATCAAGCTAATAGGATCCCACTTAGATAATTAGTTATATGGTTTTATAGATAGAACAAGTTATGCAATGAAACAAAACTAGAAATAAAGTTAAAGGCAGTTTAAAGGGTTTTCCCCACACACAATAAACATCCATCTGTGGAAGTCGGTACTACTTAGATTATCAAGTGGAAGAGTCTTGCAGGATTAGATGCTTTATGGGTAGCTAGAACACATTATTTAGCATTTTCTCAAAACCAGACCTATGCATCTTCATGCCTCAGAGCCTCAGTCTAACCACTGCATGATGAATTTAGAAAGAAATCTCTGCTGTAGCCAAGTCATCTCTTATACTCTCTCCTAAAGAGGCTGTCACCTCTCAGTGAGACATCTTTTTATCTGTCCCAGATGCTGGACCCTGCTTTGCTTTGAAAGAAGTGCCTCACAGGATAAGCCAGAACCCTTTAAATGCCATGAGTCTCGAACTTCTCTTAATTTTGGTATAAACCTGCCAAAGACGAGTTACTCCAACTTTGCACACTGTAACTGAGAGCTGTAGCTGAAAAACAGAACAATGAATCTAAACACATGGTGAAGGATAAGGGAGCTCCAGTTGAGTTGGTGTGTAGCTCAGCAGCTAAGGAAACTCCCTAAAGTAAAACCAGGACAGCATAATCAAAACACCCCTTTGTGTTTAAAAAATATATTGCTGGCTTGGGCTTTTTGTATTAGAGGATAAAGAGGACAATACCCTAGTCAGAAAGACAACTTATTTTAAACCATTTTAACAAAATCATTAACCATGTTCCATATATGTTTAGCCAATGATTTTTCATGCTTCTGTAAAGAATCAGACAACATACTTGTGTGCAGCTTATGAGGGATGTAGCATCTGTAAGTATTCAGCTGTCTTGAGGTCGCAGTGAATATCCAAAATTTCTGCCTATAAAACTGAGGTCCAGGCAGTGCTGAGGTCCTCTCTATCCTCAGATTTCTCCTCCTCCAGAAAAAGGAATGGAAGGATGGATGGAAAGGTACAGAAATCTGCAGCTCACTTGTTGGCCCTCAACTATCCTGTATATTATCTTTATCATGAAGTTCAATCTCTAGTATTCTGCAGAGCTCCAGCCTGAGAGACTTTCTCTTAGAAATGAAGTTTACCCACTGCAACTCCTCTCCAACACACACTCTGACATAGTTAAAGCAAATCCTCTATAAGCTTATAAAGGGACCAAAAAAAATCTTTGTTAACACAGAGTTAAAATTGCTCAGTGGTTTCTCATGTCTTTCCAAAATGCCTTGCTCAGCAAAACTCAATCCTCTGAAAACTCAGAAAATAAGGAATCCTAGAATATACCAGCTGAACCTTAACTGTGACCCCCTGGAAGTCACAATCCCTGGGAATTATTGGTGTTGCTCACCAGATGAGTTCATTGCAGTAGGTTTTACTGAGCCTGATGCGCGAGAACGGCATGTGCTATCAGCAGGCGAGCTTCAAATCTGCATTTGTTTTTATTTTACTTTGGGTTTGTGGCAGTAAAATTCCTGCATTTTAAACAGTGTCAGAGGGATATTTTGATAGAATTTAGAAAAAATGTTTTAGCTATCTCTTCTCTTTCACTGCAGTCAGTTCTATGCCTGATGCAGGAGCAGTGTGTATCTTATCTTGGTATTTCTGGGAATCCATACATACATCCAATCCATACAGTTCTACCTTTCACTGTCATCTCTATTGGATTTTAGCACACTTAGAGGGAAGAATACGCCACTCACAGGCTCCTCACACTTTCTTATTTGGCCAGTCACTTCATCTTCCTCCAGTTTCTCATCCACCACCTCTCTTTGCACTCCTGTTTTCCAGCTCCAACAATCCCTCCCCAGCGCTACACTCGGTGTTTTTACACCAGCCTGTGCCTTATGTCCTCCCAGTCCTCACCCCAACAGTTTTCCAGTGATCATTCACATTGTACTTTACTTTCCTGTTGCAAATATATTATACCTCTCTGGTAAGATCCTTAAGCAGGAGTTGGCTGTAGTTATCTCCCTGATAATCACTTATTTTTCCTCTTGAGTTTCCTGAAACTGGCCACAGCTCCCCTTCCACAGCCATGGTATCTGCACTTGACCACAGCACCTGTCACAAAAGGCTGTCTGGAAATCTTACCCTGATACTGTGTTTATACACATCACAATCTGATTTAAACTGAGTGTTCATGCACTAAGTGCCACATTACTTTTCCCAGTACTGGAATCAATGAGGCCAGGTAAATCACAGAATTATTAANACTTCCTTAGTCCTACTGGCAACACTATTCCTGATGCACACTGCTGCCTCATGTTAAGTTTTCTATCAACCAGCACTCCCAGGTCCCTTTCCACCTGATCCTCCTGCAGCCACTCCAACCCCAGCCTATAGTTCTGCCTGGGGTTATTGTAAGCAAAGTGTAGGACCCGGCACTTAGACTGGTTAAACCCCATGCCATTGGATTCAGCCCATCTATCCAGCCTGTCAAGGTCCCTCTGCAGAGCCCTCCTACCTTCCACCAGATCTACATTTATCCCCAGCTTGGTGTCATCCGCAAACTTGCTAATAATCATCTCCATCCCTTCATCCAGATCATCAGTAAAGATATTGAACAGGACAGGTCCCAACACTGAACCCTGAGGCACCCCACTAGTGACCGGCCTCCAACCAGACAGCACCATGAACCACCAATCTCTGATCTCTGTTATCCAACCAGTTCTTGATCTAATACAGTCAGGCCATGATTTGAACCTCAGGAACAATTAGAATAATCCCAGCACAAAACAAACCTGTCCCTTTGAAGACAGGACAATGGAGAAATGGATTTGGAGTGAAGGCTGGATTTTGAGAGGACTCTGCTCGGGTTATTTCAACCTTGTCCATGGTGCCAGCAAAATGCAGTGTAAGCTAAATAAGTCTGGAGTATTTTTAGGCACTTTGAAATCAGCCCAATTTCAGACTAAATTTCAGAGGTTTCCACTTTAGTTATAGCAAAACTGGAGTTTCTGCTACAATCAGCATTTCTCCTGCAGTCTGCTTGTGTTAAAATATGAAGAAAGTGATACTGTTGTTGCTCTTTTTCTTCACAGTATTTAATTGCTCACAGAGTACAGTGAAGTAGAGCTTTAAAGTAACCTCAGTAGATACTGAGTGGGAACAGAGCTGTGAAATGCTTTGCAACATCAAGCCTTGTGTTTGAGTATACAGTTTCTCACAAACCTGAAACATTTTAATGGAAAAAAAGAGTAAAAAGCAGTAAGAAAACTCGATTTAATCTCCAGTTCTTGTATGTAGAGTTGTACAAGGAGCAGTATTCGCAGGCATAGTTGTGATGTTTTTTAAAGTAAGCCTACAGTATCAGCTCTTTAGTTCCAAAATGGAGCATTGCCAAATCCTTGAGTTTTAATGCTGATGTTGGTAAATAACGTACAGCTTTTGGCTAACCATAGAGGTACAAATTTGTGGGTCAGACCAAAAAAACAAGGACAGCACACTGACAGAAATTGATTCAAAGGTAGATTCTCTAATAGTTGTGCTCTTGTTCCAGCCCTTCAGTCTGAAATGAAAGCTCAGAGCCCTTTTGATTTGAAGCAGAGATTTATGGTTAATTATAGCATTTCCCATGATTATATGTTTGTGCTTCAGTAACTGCTAGATGAGGAGGAAAGTTGAAACAATTTTAGGGCTAGTATGTTGCTCTACCAAGATATACATTCAGATATCTCAGCATGGGCCCTTCCTTAATTCTTTATGAAGAAAAATACAAACCAAAAGTTACACTCCACTAGTCATTTGGAAAACTGGCAGGAGAAGACAGTGATTTCCCCTAGTGCTTCTGTCCCTCAGCTTCTCAAGTCATTCAACATCCCCATCTGAAAAATGGCTGTGAAAAATGGTTTGGGGTTAACAATGAATTCCACTCGTCCAGACCATGAGTTCTGCAGAGATAAGACAAAACATTTTACCATCAATAGTTATGATAATGGATATGATAGTCAGATGCCCAAAATTTTGCTCCTGTGTATCATAGTCATAGAATGGTTTGAGTTGGAAGGGACATTTAAAGGTCATCCAGCCCAATCTCCCTGCAATGAGCAGGGGTATCTCCAACTAGGTCAGAGGCCCAGCTTTGGCTTTTATGGTAATTCTGCTGTATATTCAAAGTGTATGATTGCACATTGCACAATAAGTAGAATGTTAGTAAGTTCCCATCCTTGTTTCATAATCTGCATCATAGTTGCCTGAGAGACTAGATTTAAGAAGCTTTGTTTACTCTCTTAGCTGAAGTTTCCTATAAACAGTGTATTTTTCTTTTAAATTTACTCACAAGGAGAATATTAAAAACCAAATTACTGTACCAGGCATTCAAAGGCTTTTTATGCCCCCAGCTACTACTCTTGTGGCCGTGGAAACATTGCTTTTGTTTCATTAGAAAAGCCAAAGTGAACCTTAGTGAACTGAAAACATCAGATTCTAGATATGAGGTAACTACAGCTACAGCTGTGCAGGAGATACAGGTATGAAATACATGTACACTCTGCAGATATTGAGTAACTTAAGATGGAAGATTATGATCACAGAATCACCTGTGGTGGTGGAATGCCTACTAAGTCAAAATGAGAAGGAAACTTATCAAAATTACAGAATTTATACGTTTAAAAAAGTCAAAAACTTCAGAGTGAAAGGAAAATGGGAGCAATTTATGCCAAACCTTTGACACATGAAGGATGTTTTATTAAATGTACATGCTGAGATATGTTCCAAAGTAACACAGATTTTCAAAAGCATACATTAACTTTCACTCAGGTAGTAATTCTTCTGGTCTCAAAGATGGCTAAAGATTGCTCAGCCTAGAGGGGAAAAAAGGCCATTCATTCCTCTGGAAATCTCCATCTGCAACTGAAAGCAAGGGAGAGCACAATGCAAAGAAAGAAGTTGTTTAAAAAGCACACAAGGAATGTTCATTTAAGCCACTGGCACCAGAAGGGAGGGGTAAAACCCAACTTTTCTGTTGTAACTAACCAGAAGCAAGATTTTGGGGCTGCTGCAAGTTTGTGAATGGTTAATTCAGAGGAGGAAGAGTTTTTCCCTCACCACTGAAGCTGAACAAGAAAAGTGAGGGATGTTCCACATCCACACCCAGAAGAGCCTGTGAAGTCACTGGGATAGGCATCCACAATTAATACAGGACAGGTCTTGATTTCATACATCCTCTGAACACCTAACAAACATAGTTGATTAAATAAATTATGATCATTTTACGGAGGGAATTCTCTACTGGAGCAAAGCGGGGAATTAGGCAACATGGGATCTAATTTATCAAGTGTAATTTTAGGTCTGAACTCCCTGTATTGCCAGTGTAGAAAAAGATTTTTTTTTTTAATGTATAATTCATCCTAAAGCACATGTCTGAAACCTCCAGAGAAGGAATCACCTGTATTTGTTTCTCTACATTGCCTGCTAAGGGAATCTCGATATCTAGCTCAAACATGAAGGAGATGGGATCAGTTGTATTCCTCATGCCTGGTATTGGAAGAGACACATTTTCTTTCCCTTAATAGCAGAGAATTACGTCTTCCCAGTGATGGCTTATAGTGGAAGGGAAGTGTGATTGGGCAATGACAGTCTTCAACCATACGGAAATGGTTCAGGATATGGTCTAGACAAGCTGCAAGAACCTTGCAATCTAATGAATCCTTATCCTCTTAGTTGCTGAGGACATTGAAATTAGTATTTTTCTATTCCCAAATATATTTGATACATTCAAATCTCACTGTGAGATGAAGCCAGTCCTCACAGGCTAGAACTTTGCTCTTGAGATGTGGTCCTCACTTGATAGTCCTGTGATCTTCTATGCTTGCATTGGGCTCCAGAGCAGGCTCTGAAATAAGACCTTAGTCATTTTTTGTTACTGGTGAAAGATTGCTGGGCACCTTCATATGAAACTGCAAAACAGGATACAAAAACCAAAGAGATTTATTTTAGGCTGACTTCTAAAAGCACAAAGTACTATTTTTAGTGTGTTTACTACTTGTCAAAGGGATTTTTCTGTTGTCTCAAACCCAGACCACTGAGGTTTACCACTGCTTGTATAACATTTTTTCAATAACACTGTTCCTTTTTAAGTAATTGCCATGGCTTCATATGGCTCCAGAAGCCCTCCTCTATCTGTGCAGCCTGGGAGGCAGCATTTACTGCAGGGTGAGGTGAGACGGTGCACTTTCTGGGTCTGACTTTGAGCTCAGGGAGGTGGGTGGGGTTCCTATTGACTTGATCTGTCTCAGAGTCAGACCCAGGACTGTTTTGGTTTCGCTGAAGCCCACTTAATTTCCTCCTGAGGATTCATTTCTAAATGTAGCTCCTCACATTGGATCCAGGAATGTTTACCCGTGCAAAGTCAGGCAAGGTAAACACTTAAAAAAATTTTTTTTGGTCAGGATCTTTTTAAAGGAAACGAAGTATATTTGGCATCATCTTGGCATGCTGGACCTGAGTACAGGGACTGTCTTCCTCTTCTGGTATCTGTTATTTCTAATTTTATTTTCCTGTGGAAAGGGGTGATTTAGTGATCCTTCGTTATAGGTGTGTCAGTCAGAGTGGACGTTGCAAACCCTGTGAATTTTGCATTCACCTTCTAAATAACACAGCCCTGAATGAATCTGTTGACAGAAGCTGAGCAATTTAAAAATACATTTGAAAATATGCAATGGGATTATGACAGAGGGCTGTGCCAGAAAAAATACAAGCTCTTACTATGCTGTTACAGTTGCTTAAGCACATATCAAATGCATAGTTTGCACTCTTTCAAAGATTGTATTGTGAAGCACATTTATTTAGGACTGTGTCATCATTTTAATTCAGCTTTGATTCTCCTGATAGATTTCATTTTTTAATCCCTCCTGTGTATTTGTGATAAGGTCTAGCTTGGGATTTGACATAAACACATAATTTTGTTCACATAAGTCTAATTGAAAAGCTGTGAGAGTAGTTTACTTGAATTCTTTAAACAGGAAGATACATTTCTGACCAGGCTGCTATTTTCTTATAGGTTATAATAATCTCATCAGCTGGTACTACTGTACCTTTGAAGAGCAGTGTAGACTACTCCTTGCCAGCAATAATGGTAAAGTTGTGCCTTATCACACTCTGTGGTATTTTCTTAGTTTCTTAGTTTTGTGTAGAGAAATAATAGATAGTACGCAGATGGAGGAAAAAAAGAAAACCTTTAAAATAAATTAATGGATTTTTAAAAATCGGTGACCCTTCAGTAATCTCCCAACACAGGACACTGTAGTGAAAAGAAAACATTTGAACAATACCCAAAGGCAGAATAAAATAATCTTTGGAACACTGTGCCTCATATCGTCTATCTGTGCTGAGATGTGGGTTTCAGCTGAGTCCCCAAGAAATGTGAATTGAGAGTATTGCCTTTTGGTTCATGATGGTTTAATGACTGCTTATGTGCTGTAGAATCAGGGAGATTAAATAAATTTCAGTTCAGAGGGCCTCTGGCCCAATATTTAGGTTTTTTCTGTACGGCTTGGGTTTCTCCACTGTGGCCCGACAGGCAGAGGTTTTGAGTCTGGCCCTAAATTATGAGATTAAAGAAAAGGGAAAGGGGGACCAAAGCAACAAGTTGTGCTTGGCAAAGAGAAAGGTAGAAGTATCACAAAAATGAAGCTCTTCCTCCCTGGAGAGCAGCAAGTGCCTCTCTCCTTGGTTTCTGCAGCAAGGCCATGAGCACTGTGAGCAGCAGAGCAGCTGCGACTGGTGCCTGGAATGGAGGAGAGAGAAAACTCCTCCAGTCAGCCTGCAGCTGACTCAAAACAGTTTCACTGTTCCTCCCCAGCAGGAAACACACAGCCTCAGGCTTCCCCTCTGAGTCCCACCTCACAGGTGTCCTACCCCACCACAAGGAGCCTTAGTCATGCAGATGGGTGTGCAAGGAAACACTACAAGAGACAGCCAGGGCTGTGGTGTGAGCTTACCCACACCCTTTATTTTAGCTCTAAGCATCTTCATGAGACATGCCAATGCACGGGATTACTGTGGTCCCCGTTTTCTAGCAGCCCAAGAGACTGGTGCACAGACAAACAGGATCAGCACTGGAGCAGTGATTTGATCCTGCACTTTCTTAATCCTTCACAACAGTGCCCCAACCCACACCCCATCCTGTGACCTTGCACTGACTTATTTGTCTTTATAGAGTCATAGAATCATAGAACAACCTGGCTTGGAAAGGACCTTAAAGATCATCTTGTTCCAACCCCTGCCATGGGCAAGGGCACCTTCCACTATCCCAGATTGCTCAGAGCCCCATCAAACCTGGCCTTGGGCACTTTAAGGGATAGGGAAAACACAGCTTCTCTGGTCAATCTGTGCCAGGGCCTCACCACCCTCAGAGGGAAGGCTTTCTTCCTAATATCCAATCTAAACCTACTCTCTGTCAGTGTGAAGCCATTCCCCGTTGTCCTGTTTCTCCAGTCCTTTGCAAATAGTGTCTCTCCCTCTTCCTTCATGTACTCTAAAGTCTCAATTAGGTCAACCCAAAGCCTTCTCTTTTCCAGGCTGTACAATCGCATTTATTTTATCCATTCCTCATAGGAGAGGTGCTCATCCCTCTAAAGCTATTGATCCCACCTCCCCTGCTGCCCATCCTGCTTTGGATGCAGCCCAGTACACGGCTGGGGCATGTCCAGCCTCACCCACCACCAGTCCTCCACTGAGCTGTTTTCAATCTGCTCATCCCCAGCCTGGATTGATACTGGAGGTTGCCCCAACCCCAGTGCAGATTCTTGAACCTGACCTTGTTAAACCTCATGAGACTCCTATGTTGCTTTTGGTTTTGTTTGCTTATTTTGTTCCTTTAATAACAAATATTTCCATTTATAACTGGTTTCCAGTTGATGAAGCAGTGAATGTCACTTATGTTCAGCTCATGGGAAAACAAATTGATGCAGCTAGGGAGGAAAAAAAGTTAGGTAAGGTACAATTTTGTAGTACAAGCTTTCTGAGTAAGACATTGATCACACATACAAGAATTTTTAGTGTATATCCCTGGCTAATAATGTATCTCTCAAGTGAGTTACATGGAAAGCAAGATATCCCTTCAGGAATAGCCTTCAGCCATAAGCAATATAGTACTGTCTGTGGTCTGATACCATGTATGAACTTTGACTGTTGTAACAACTTTTGATCTAGTTTTGTTATCTAGTGGCATTATCTCCCTCACACAGAGGTCAGAAGGAATTACTTCTTATAGTGTAGTCCTTTGTTGTAGTGCAATAGTACATCAGAGCCTCAATTTTGCAGCAAGACACTCCATTAACATGTGGCAAATGGAAAAAGTAGGGTCATCCTGTGCCATCCTTACTCACACTGNAGGTCCCCTCTGAACCTCCTCTTCTCCAGACTGAACAGTCCCAGTTCCTGTAGTCGCTCCTCGTAGGGCCTGCCCTCCAGTCCCTTCATAAAGAGCTGAGGAGCTGAGCAGAGAAACAGGCAGATGTGGGGATGGGCAATGTGTAGCTGAGACTTTGTCCCATGCTTTAGAAAGTCTTGTTAGTTGGAGATCCTGGAAAGAAATTTGGGATTTGTGTCATGCTGCTCACATGCGGTGAGTCATGGGGCTGGGAAGTCACAGATGAGCTTTGCCAAGTGTGGGCAGTCAGGGGAGCTCTGGATGAACTGGGCTCCTTAGAAAACTCAGGCCAGCTGTGGTCACTCCCTCCATAAGCCACAAATACTCCTGGGCTTGTTTGTGTGACATCCCAGATGATCAGCTGCACAGATGTTACTCCACTTTGGTGGATACCCATCTCACAAGTAGATGCTCTACACCAGCTGCCCTGAGAGGGCTACCACTGCTTGAACCCTGCTTCTCCCTCCACCTTCCTGCTAATCCAAATTTCTTGCCCAATGAGCATGTTCTTGGGGAAATTGGCAAGAGCTGGTAACAAAATGCACAGGATCATCCTACGAGCACTCTGGAAGGAAGCGTAATATTGGAAATAAAAACAGAACAATTGATTTGTGAGCTGAGCTCCACACTGACACAAAAAGGGTCATTGAAAGGGCTTTGCAAAAAAGTGAAGGAGGATATTTGAGAAAGTGCCGAAGTTGCAGAAATCCTAAACAATGGGGGTTTTACTGTAACATGCATAACCGAGCTCTGGAATCATACACAGCGTCGTGACAATGCATCTCATCTGTTGACATACAGAGAAAAACTGAAACACATTCAGACTGGAGCTATTTTAGGCTGTTTGTTATAAGCTCTCTGCTTGGCTCAGGGTGTGTGTTTGAATCCCTGTAGACCGCCTGCTTCCCCAGTCAAGTAGCCGTGGGTTTGGCAATGACCTCCCTCCCACAGGGAGATAAGGCAGTTTGTACCATGTCAATGACCAGAGGCAGCCACAAAACATTAGGCAGGCTCCTGTCTGTCGAGAAGTTGAAACTGCTTGAAAACAGCAGGGTCAGTCTGCTCTCAAACACACTGGTATTATCTCATTAGCGGTGGCATTTACTGCACGGCACAGGGAGCAGAAAAGGGAGTTGTTAAAAAAAACAAAAAAAGCAAACAAATAGTATATGAAATCATTAGGCAGAGGGAATGTTACTCGCATGTGGGCTTTTTATTAAAGAAAGTAGTAGTTCCAGTGAAACATAAACAAGCAGCAGATTGTCACTTCCTTATCTTGCCTCCAAATACCATTCTCCTTCCAGCTGGCAGAGAAAGAAGGCATTTTACCTGACACTCAGACCTTGTTTGTAAAGCTGCTTTTTTTTTTTTTTCCTCTCCTTTTTATATTTTTGACAAGTGAAGGAATACAGTGTTCCTTATAAGGTTCAGGTTTGGGAATGAGGCAGGCTCTGCTGTGGAGCTCTTCTCTCCTCTCTCCATATTCACCTTCTCCTTACACTCATCAGTTGGTTTTGCCATCAACTTTTCTGCTGCCAACTGTAGCTTTGACTTTACTCTGGCATTACAGCATAAAGATTCAAGGGATGACCAACTAGGACAAAAGTACTAGATGATAAACTCTTGAGGTTAGTAATAACCTTTGTATTCCTCCACTGTCTGTTCTGTCCTGGTGGGTGCAGGACTGGTGTGCCCCGCTGGCCATAAGCACCAGTGGCACATCCCCAGGGGCCAGCAGGAGTGGTGAGAGATGTGGGAAGTGCACAGGAAGCTGTTTCCTTCAGCAGCACTCTGATATGTCCGGCAGATATATTTCCACCAGCCTGTAAACACAGAGACAAACATATGAATGTCTGAGATGTTTTCATGACAGGACCTCAAAATAGAGCTGCTTCACACCGTCCCCACTAAATACTTAAGGATGGACTTGGGCTTGCAGCAACCCCCAAGGCTGCGGTGACCACGTGCACATCTGGCCCTACCAGCTGTGGGTACATGTGGCTCTCACAGGCTTGGGAGGCACTTGCCAGCTGAAGACTTTGCAGGGTCAGAATTCTTATTCCTACCAGAAGTGAGTATTGGGATACTCCCTCAGAAATTAATCCTTCTTTTATTCAGTAAATATACTCCCTGCTGTCATGGTTCTCTCAGTTGTGGCCAGTGAACCAATGTCATTTAAATAATCTATAAAAGTTATCAAAGGTACCCTCCTATAATAAATAAGTCCCTGTGATACCAGACACAGAGGCAGAGGAGCTCTCGAGAGGAGAGCAGCATACAAGAAAACAGAGACTGAAAGTGTGAAGTGGAAAAGGAAGCTGGGGAAGGATCTTTAATCTTCCATTTGTATGCATGGGTTGCAGCTGTATCATGGGGGATTTTATTTTTAAAAATAAACATTTTACACGAAGATGTGTTCCTTAAAAAGCAGAAAAAACTCCTTGGTTTCCAGGACGCAAAATAGTTTTTAATGTGGTTTCCTCAGATGTACGTGTTGTTTGGCAGTTAACAAAATCTGTGCACTCACTCTGAAGGATTTTCTGACTGAGCTGTGTTGGTGCATTGTATTTTCTCAGGCAGAGCAAATGATTTGATTTACTTTCTTGTTCAAGTGCAGGTGTAGTTTTGGCTCACATAACTTCATATGTGCATGTGCTAAAGTTATGGTTTACAAAAAATGTAAAGGGAAAAAACCCTGCTCTTAATTTCTTGACTGTTTTGCTCAGTTACTTTTCAGAAAACAACCCGAGAGATAAGTATAGAGAGACCCAAAAAAATGTGTTGAAAGTGCAGATGCACAGAGATACAAAAATATCCTGGGACAAGCTAACCAGTATGGGTATCTATAAAAAGACATTGAGTAAATGATTTGCACCTGTTAGAAAGGGAGATTCTAACTAAATAATTTGCAACTAAATTGTCCGAGCAACTTTTTTTCCCCCCCAAATTGCCAAGTTCATATGTTTTTTAGATAGACTTTTCATAAAATGCATAACAGTGACTTTAGGCTGCATCCAAATCTGGGATCTACTGGGGGTTGTTACATTAAAATAAGCCCAAATGATAGGGCCCCTACTGTGTTTGTTGTCATACATGGACATGCTGCCTTACAGCACTAGAGGATTTGGTTTCAGACAAACTGAAAATGCTCCTGATTTAACAGAAACAGTACAGGCCAAGTGATGAGCAAAGAAATGTATAATGAAAAAAGAACAGGACAGGAACTATACCAAATAACACAGTCGCAACTCAGTAGCAGCAGAAGAGGGTTTCCAGTAGCCTTTGACTTGTTCAAAACCTGGAGGGCGAAAGTTATCTTTCAGATTTTGTCTTGAAAGCCAGGAGATAGCTTTATGGTGAGACAAAAGTAATGCAAGTTACAGCTTGTAATGTTTTCTTCAACAAGTATTATCCACTTTGTCTCTGGAATGATACTGATAAAATATAATTTGTATAATTTGCTTTCTTACCACCCACTGAAGTTCAATAGATGTCTATAGTTTAACTAGTCTTTTTCTTTTGCACATGATCAGAAATTTAAGTGTACAGAATGCTGAGTTTGAACTTACTGGGAAAATAGCTTCTTAAATGCTTTCAGAAGTGATATCCTTATGAAGCATATTGTTAGTCTGGCCTCTGCACAAATGAATTTCTCCTTCCTTCTCTATTTATTTGTCGATTTGTTTTCTGGGCCTGGAACATGTTTATACTAAGTGGCTATTCTTGGATCCATAAATGAAGTGAATGCAAAGAGGCTTTTTTAAAAATCACTACTCAAGAAAGCCCCTGGAATGTCATCAAAAGTATATTAGCTCTTAATAATGAGAGGTGTCTGCAATTATTTTGCACAAAAGCTGCATATTTGTTGTTCTCAGGGACTCCTGAGAACAGTACTTTTTATACCACCAGGCATAAAAAAAAATAATAGGATTAAAAAAATATTAAGACTTGCATCTGAAGACATACCACAGAGGAACGTGGGTTTTTTTCTCATTTTTGGCTAGCCATTTCTTCTTTTTATAGATTGGGTTTATATGTTATCATATGCCATCTTTAGCTCACTGATAACTGGGGTAGTGTGAATGAAGTTTTCCTGTATGATTTCTTTGTGAATGAAAGCACAGCCTGGCACAGATAGCAGTATGTGCGTTAAGCTGCCTCCAAACTGTAAAGACAGTTAAAATATGTTGTTTATAGGTGAGACTAAGAGTGATCTGATTAATTGTTCTTCACAATCCAGCAAAGGGATGCTTAGAGTGGTGAAAGAGCCTCAGCCCATCTGGCAAGTATCCTGCAATTTTAATTGTACTGAGACAGGAAAAAATATAAGGCATTTGCTGCAGCTAAGTGAACAATCCAAAGCGGACAATGTATTTAACACATTAAGGTTGGGAGTCTGGGCTGCATCAGAGCCTTAAGAGCTCTACTCAGGACAGCTCCAAGAACAGAGACAAAAGTAGGATTAAGCAACCCTCACCCGTCCTTCCCTAAGTCTTTGGCACAGCCTTTTTTCACTCTGAACATCAGTATGGTTGTGATTTTTGCACAGGGAGCACAATAAAGGTATGGAAATAGCTGGGTGGCATTTGGGCTACCTGGGAATAATCCCCAAAGCCTCCAAGACTGAATCTTGTGATCTGTAGTTCCTTCAGAGCATTGCAGTGAACTCCTCTGATTTTCTTTTACTTGTGCAATATCTCTGAGTAAACAGAGATTTATTTATATATACGTAGCCAGTCATCCGATTTACCCTTAGCTTTTAGAACTGTTTACTGTGAGACTTGACCCCAAATAGTCCTTTTTAAAACTGACATTTATTAGCTGAATCATCTGGCAGTGCTTCCACTCTTTAGGGTGAGAGTAGAAGCACACACAGAACAAATTTTCCAGTGCATTTTTAAAAGTTTTTCTGTCAAAAAAAACTATTTCTGGTGCTAATGCAACACTGGAACTATAGGAAAAAGAAACACGGTGGGTTTTGTACAAATATTTTTGCGTTTATGTTATTTTGTCTTGCTGGCACAAATCTAACACTTGAAGAGTTGCAAGGGAAAAGATGAGTCTAAAAGTGAAGCAGGAATCAGTTGTTCTTCAGGAAAAACAAGGTGTAGCTTATTACGCTACTGTTGTTTGACTTCCACGGTTACCATTCTGCTCCAAGAGCAGAATTAAAACCAGAAAAAGGATATGTCAAGGACATGTCAAAGATCATTTCCTTGAAAATACCGTGTACAGTATTGGTTTTCTTTCCCATTCACTCACAAGACTTGAAGACTGAACTTACTCAAAAGACACTATTTTATTTTTGCGATTTTTGTTTTGACATGTCTATTTTGGAACTCCTTGCCTATAAAACACAAGTTCTAAAAATCAGCCACCAGGCAGACGTCTCAGAAAGACGCACAAAAACTGCTGCTCACTCTTGAAATTAAACTCCTGGGCATCTCTGAAAGAGCCACTAGATCAGAACCAGAGCCTAATGTGACATTTGAAATCAAGCTGATTTCTACTATGTCCCATGACATAAAGATGGTTCTACCTACCCACTAGGTGTGCATAATGTTAAAAAATATACAGTTCATCTGATCACATTGCCCATGATATCCAGAATACCCAGAGTGCTTCTTTTTAGTTTGTATTGAGAGAACAGGGTTTTTTGCTTAAAGCTTATTATTATACAATAATAGGGCAGAGCAATGAAGTGCAAATTAAATGCCATAACTTACAGAGGAGCTACAGGAAGGTAATCCTCTTCTGAAACATGTATCATTTAAACTTCATGGATAGGTGTATATGTACCCAGAATATAAGTAGCAGAAAAATCTACCCTTACCTGGGGCATGAGCTGGGTATAACATGCACTGTTGTCTGCCACAAATAACACTGATGTTTCAGAGTCAGAAAAGGTACAAAACAGAATAGCCAAAACAGCCTGTGACAGGGAGATGGGAAATGAATTATCAAGCAAGATTAGCCAGAATTAGGCAGATTGATAATAGAAGACTCTCCAGGGATATGCTGAAGACAATAGTGAAATGGAAGAGACAAAGAGAATGAATCACATTAATCTTTTTAAGATAGTCACTAATTTGAAGAGTCTGGGATCTAGGATAGCAAGGGGGTGACTCAGAAATGATAAGTATTTCCGGCACATTTGTTTAGTGTTGTTGAAATATTGAACAAATAGCTGAAGTCAAGAGCAACAAGTCAGGGGTTTAAAAGGAGCTCGTTTGTTTTCTTTCCGTGAAGGATTTTTGAGATTACATTAGCTACATATTTGAACTTACAATGATAAGTTCTAGGGTGATTTGTATTTATTGGGGTTATAAGGGCAGGCCTCAGTGGACCATATGGTATTTTTACAGGGCTGTTTCCATAACAAAAATGGCACAAAACTGTATTAACTTTTCACAGATTGGTAGAGAAACAAACTGTCTAAATAGATGTGTTTGTTTAAAGAGGGGTTTAAAAAGGACCTGGGGTGGGGGGAATCCCTGCAGGTTTTCTAAGCAAATGTGTACCTATAGGCTTGAAGTTTTGATTTTCCATTCTCATAAGAAGTAGCTGAGTAAAGAGGCAGTGGGAATAAAAAAATACAAGAAGCAAGAAGGAAGGAGAATAAAGAAAGAATATGAAACAATGCAGAGAGACCCAGGATGGGGTGGGTGGGGAGAAGAAAAAATAAAAAATTAAAAAGGAGAGAAAAAAAACCTGACTTTCAGGTAGTTTCTACAGGACACAATGGGAGAAAATTCACAGCTCCCTGCCTTTGACAGACAAGTCTTCATGTCTTCAGTTAAAATTTCTTTTCCAGGTGGACCCTCTTTCTTCCTAGGTACTGTAATTTGAATGGAATATTTCCATCTTAAATCTTCAGAGCTGCCATAAAGATATACATTTGCTTCTAAAAATTACACAAAATTTTAAAAAGCAGATACTGTGATAAAATCAGATTGAGTGACTTAATGTAGGTGAACAGCAATTCAATTTTGACTTATTTGACTTTATTTCTGTTATTACAACACAATGGTTTGTGTCTGTAAACCACTGATTACTAGAAGGTGGGAGAGAACAGCAGGGGAAAAGATCATTTGTATCTTCTTCTACACTTTCCTCTATTAATCATGGTAACAGACAGGATACCGGGTTACATGGAGCATATGTTTGGCCCAGCATGGCCATTTCTATAATGTATAGTTTTATGAAGTGACAATTTCTAGAATGAAAGTTCCAGCGTGTTTTTTTGTAATAACTGGGGTTTTTAACATGCTTTTTCAGTTATAGTAATTACTCCAATGTGGAAAATTGAACAAATGAAAACGAGAAATACAGAAAGTTGGTTTTACATGAAAAAGAGCTAAGATGAATTTCATATTAGGAGTTAACATTTAAGTCTGCCTATATTATAGAAGAGACTTGCTTAATTTTCATACCTGAGGTTTGTTAACTAATATGGGCTGAATTCCCAACACAGACAAAGAAAACCGTGATTTTTGGTTAGCTCATCAAAGTAAGCATGAGGAAATGGAGGGAAACCCTCACAACTCATATGTATTTTACTGTTTTTTAAATACATTTCATAATATAGGAGCATGTCCAAGCCAGGGAAGGCATAAAGTAGTAATTAACACCAACTATGGCATATTGACGTCATTAGTCTTAAAATTTCAGGACCTGTATTCCAAGTCATACATCAGAAAAAGGAAACTTACTGAAATTAAAATTTCTCACATCTGTCTGTGGCTGCACAGTACCTTAAAAATGGTCTTGAAGATGGTCTCCTCTATGTTATCAGAGGGGAGTTCAAACTGCTTGAAAAGCCTCCTCTGCTGGACCAGCTGTCCTTGGTTGTGTTAACTGAGTTTGTTACCTAGAGGTTTTGGTCACAGCTATTAAAGGCAAAGGCAAGTGTTTCTCTGGAATGAGAAACATTCCTGGGCTCTTTCTGCAGGCCCAGGCAGGGATAGTAAAGCATCAGGCCAAAGGCCATGTGAATAGTCATGTCCCAGAAATACACAAGGCTTCATGATGCTGTCTGGACCTCCTTGGTCATGTTATGCAAGAATTGCTTTGGATTAGGACTTATAGACCAGGTTTCTTAAAGGTACCTTTTTATAGTACCTACTTTCCAACATATTGAGTGAGCCCCCATTGATATTCCTAAGTAAGCACATAAAATATGTCCCTCTGTTGCAAACCTTCCCACATGTTCTGAAGTGCCTGTGGAAATAGGACTGGTGAAATTCAGAGGAGACTCTGGGGGAGCCCTTTACTGCAGGTCAGCTTTGTACCTGAGATGTACAGCAGAACACGGAGTGCCTGTCTTCATTGACCCAAGCAATACCTTTACCTCCAGGTCCATCTGACCACATGCTTTCNTATCTGTAACCTTGAAGGCCATGGCAGCACGGAGAGCTCAGGCAAGAACGGAGCTGTTAACCCCCTCGCTACCAGAGCAACAGAAAAACCCCTAAACCGTAACAGAGGTCTCAGACTTTCAGTCTCAGACTAAATCTGTGTGATCTTGAGGAGAAGCACTTCACTTCAAGCACTCATATAATTAAGGCATTGTACTGGTGATGAGTAGAAATGAGTTCAGTTTCCAGATGAGAAAGATCACTCATAACAAGCTGTTTATTTCCTCTGCATATCAAATCCACGTTATCAGTGTTGGGGATAATACATCTTTTCTCTCATCCGTGGTCTCTGATTTTTAAATCAACTGTAAGCTCTCCGAGTCACGGTCTAGCCCTTACTAGATGCATTCACGTAATCAATCCACTGAGATCAAGCCATAGAAGTTGGTCCAGACACCTTCATGGACAGACAGGAAAACTGAAACCTTGCACACATTCACACTCCAGCACATCTGTCTCCTGCTGCTGCTGTCTCAGCTCTCAGCACAGGAGAGTGTGATCCCAGGTAAGTAAGTACTGAGTGGCATTAACCCACCCACCATCCCTATTCAGTCAGCAGCATGATTTTTAGGACCTGATTCACTCACTAGTTGTTTCAGTTTACATCAAGAAAGGTTTGAACTCTTCCTTTGGGCAAAGGCCACTTCATCTGGGCATCTCCCCTCTGCTCATGGATGGGGAGCCCCTGGTGCGAGTCCATGCAGATTTTGAGTGGGGGCCGTGCATTTGAAAGAGGAGACCTCTCCAGGCTTGGCTTTTCAGCACAAGGCACCTCATTGATACAGCAAGCAGGTGGCTGTTCCTTCCAGTGCACGTGTGACACAAACCAGGCAGTGGGCTGCGTGACCACAAGGCAGAGCAAATTCTTGTGCCCGAGATTAACCAGAAGGCAAGCTGCAGAGAGGGAGGGGGACTGAGGGAAGAGCAGGCTTTCTGGGCAGCAGCAATTCATCCAAAATCCCTTCACAGATGCAAAAGAAAAGGCCCTGCCCCCACTTCACCTCCTAATAATTCCATGTCTGTGTTTGTTGGCAGCCAGAAGGCTTTTTTTTAATTTTTTTTTTTTCACAAGAAAAGGAAGGTAGGATTTTAGCAGAATCCTATTGCAAACCGTGCATTTCTTCTTTTTCTTTCCTTCTCCCACCACCCCCGCCAACAAATCCCCAAGGCCAACATTGTAATAAACAGCAGGAAAGGCCCAATTTTCTGCACCTGTGGCCTTGTTTGTCTATATATTTCTATAGGTGAATGGGCACTGGGGACACAGAAAGGAAGTGAATTCAATGGATTGGTTTAAAAAACTCAGCATGGTAATCAGCAGGCACTCAGGTGAAATAGTTTTAAAACCCTGTTAAAATGGACCCAGAGTGAAACAGGGTGTGTAGCTACAGTGCATGCAGCTTGGGGGTTTTTCTTAATATAAGAACGTGGCATTGTTAAAAATCAGTCTCTAGTCAAGTAGCTTGTTATTCAGGACACAAAACCCTGTACCTAAAATCTCTTGCACTGAGAAGAAGAATGATCTTGGGTTTAATCTCTTTTTTCATCCCATGAAAATTTAGTGCTGGCAAAAGGTACTAGACTAGCAGCCACAGAAAATAAGGCACTTTGGGGTTTTTTTGGAACTAAGATGGACTCAGGCTCTATGAGCTTCGCCACCTGCTCTTGTCCCTGCAGGGAAGGCTGCATGGGAAGCGTCCAGTGCCTAGCCTTGGTGGGGAGACAGCCAGCAGGGATACAATGTTAGTGCCAGTGGTGCTAAGTGATACCCAGGGGATAGGAAATGTCAGACAAACAATCCATTTGAAAAAATCCACTTTAGTACAGTAGTGAGTGTTCCCGCCTCTCATGCAGGAGACTGGGGGTTTGATTCCCACCAGGGAGGCAGTGGTGCTGTTTAAGAGTTGGACTCGATGATCCTTGTGGGTCCTTTCCAACTCACAATATTCTGTGATTCTGTCAGTAGGACTGAATCCCTCCCCACCATGCAACTTGCTGTCTTGCAGCTCCCAAAACCTGTGCTCTGCCCCTGGACCTGCTGCTTGCTGTAGTCCAAAGCCATAACCAGCAGCAGGAGGCACGTTTTTGGTGTGAACTCCAGAGTGACGTGAGTCAAACTAGGAGGGCGAGAGCTTTCCAAGTGGGCTATGTAGAAATCTACTAGAAGGAAGTAAATACGGGTTGCTAACAACCAACTGACACCACTGGACCCTAGGTGGTGTCAGTGGACTCTGAAGAAGGTGCAGACATGGGCTGTTTGCTCACTGCCTGGCTGATGGAGGCAGAAGGCAGGTGGTCGTTTCCTCTTCATGCTGGGTCTGCCTCTACCACAAAATCACTGGGGTTTGGGAACCTCGGTTAGCCTAGTGAAGCATCTGCCCTGCTAACCACTGCTTGAGCTGACTCATGTTTTTCCCTGAGGACAAATGTTCCCTTTCTATTGCAATGTTCCATAACTGTGTAATACAATTTAGCAGGGTTTTTTTCCCCATAGATACTGTTTTATGTATAAAAGCTCTATACTCCAAGAGGTGCACAAATTCTCTTACATTTGGACAAATTTATTTTCAGAGTCTATATTAAATGCCTAAGGGGAGTGACTTGTAAAGCCCAAAAAACTGCAAGAATTTATATTCTCCTGGTATTTCTGTTCCTGGATGGTGGACATGCTGCGAAAAGAGCAGATCTCAGGTTGTTATAACTCCCTAAAGGTTGGGGGGAAAAAGACAGTTAAAAAAGATAAACAACTTTTGGCAAAAGCCAAACTGTTTGCCTTTTATTTGGGTTTACCACTGGGTTATTTCTGGCTCTGTTGTTTATTTAAGTCCCTACTGAATACATGTAGTATCCGCCCATCTGAATACATGCTCACTGCTCACACATATCACTGCTGCAGAGGCACAGATTCAGCCCCTGAGGCAGTTGTGGTGTTTAATTTATTTGCAGTGGGGAAAATTAAGCCTGAAATAGAAAAGGGCCTCACTGAATTTTTGTCCTGATGCTACTCTCTTGAGTGGAGCTCCAGCAGGGATGTATACTGTCTGTTTCTCTGTTTTCCCAGGGGGCTGGGGTTGTGAGGAGGGAACCTTTACTCTTTAACTACTCCTTTCAAAGGATACTAACACTTTAGATGAGATATCATTGGTAGAAGAGAAATAATTTAAAATGTGAACGCCAAAACCAACTCATAAAAAAATAAAAAAGATCAGGTCACACCTCCATATTGAAAAGAGTCCCAAATCAGTGTTCAGATGAGATTCAGGGAGGTAAGGACAGATATGTGTTAGCTGCATGAATAATTTGATTGCTTTAATGCACAGCCTTGGTTTAGACTCAATACCTCAATAGTTTGGCTGAACACATGCATTCACAGTTGTATATGTGTACTTAATCTCAAATACAAATACTCAACCATGGACATGTTTGTTCAACCCTTTGTTGACTCTGGTGATCAATTTTGAAGCCTAAATGCTGGTTAACAGCACTGTAAATAACTCAGAGGCAGCTGTTTATTTACTCATTATATTTGTCGAGCATTTTTTATAAAAACAGACACATAGGATTAGTTTTGTATTGCTTCCTTGATACTGGAGACAGATACCACTCACCTGAGTTTGTCTTTAGCAGGAACTATCCTGTCTGTTCTAGCTGGTTATTCAAACATTCTGCTCAGATTGAGAATCACCTGTGACCTGACTAAAGCTTTTTCCCAGACTTAAAACACAGCTTTGCACAAATTGCTTCATCTCAAGATGAAGCAATGGTCAGTTGGTCAACACCTCAGTTTGCCCATCTGTAGTTTGAGGATGGCTCTTAGTCACGAGCTGGACATGGGTGCTATCTTTAAACTTGCAAATCATGATTGCATACATGCTAATAGTTTTGGGGGGTGTGATCAGACACTCACTGTAGGAGTAGAGTATGAGTCATTCAACTGACCAACAAAAATAAGGTACAACCCAGCCAACCAGCTAGGAGAGATCTCTGTTTATGTATTGTCCAATCTGTTTAACTAGGAAGAGCCTAATAAAGCAGTCTTCCATTCATTTTGAAGTGACCCCAAAAGAAGCCTATTTGACATTTCTCTCCTTCCCATCAGAACTGCTTGCTCTCCCCAACCCAGGCAGACGTATCCTGAACCCGTGTTTGTCCCAGATTTCTCTCTATCACATCCAGCTCTAGAAGCACAGAACACCTGGATTATCTCCAGTGCTTCAGCCCCAGCCAGCAGTAACAGTAAGCAGCTGGATGTCAGAGAAGACCAAATCTATCATGGGATGACATGCTGCAATGCCTCTGCAGCAATAAAATCACTGGAGGGTCAGCAGAAACAGCATCCAGAGCAGGTTAGATCTTCTGTGGAAGATGCCTGAGATGACTTTTGAATTGGTTGCGTTTTATTGTTGTTATTTATGGCTTTGGCTGCTAATTAATAATTCTCCTGGTAAATTGGGTTTGCAGCACATGGAATGACTGTTACGTCACTGTGTTCCTGAAGCATTCTTAGCAAGCCTCTCACTGGAGTTTGCAGGCATTAACTATTTAAATCTTTGCAGCAGTTAAGGGAAACTGTAGGGACCACTTCACTCATTGCTGATAAGTAGCTGCCAGTGAAGTGACTCTACATAGCTGGTTGGCAGAGCAGAGCAACACTAATCAATATCTGGAAACACAACATTTCTTCCACCTGCTGAAAAGAGAAAGTGGTGCTCTTCAGCCTGGCATTAATGTACACATTCATTGATACAGGGAAGGTGGATTTCATCTTATCACCATGAAAAAATTTATTTATGCCATTTTAAAAAGAGAGAGAGAGAGTGATTAAAAGCTCACTTCATCTTTTTTGTCAAGATTTTAAAAGGCACCTCCAGTCCCTGTAGCTATTAATTTCAAATTTGTAGTTCAAGGCTATTGGTCCAACTGTAAATAAGTTTGTCTAGAAGAAAAATAACAGAGTGAACTTGATCCCACTAAAATGATTTTGCATCTCTCCTGTTGTATAAATAGAATTAGAGCAGACCTAAAATTCGGATTTAGCTTAAAAGTCTGCCTAGGCTTAAAAAGACCCTCATGTCAAGGTTTCATTCCTCAAATCAGTAACTACTACATAATTTTAAAAAAATGCAGTTAGATGGTACTTTACAGTGTTGCTTGTTTCGAGGGGTTCTGGGTGTTGGATTTGGGGTTTTTTTTAAAACGCTCTTTTCAGTTCCTCAAAATAATTAGCGGGGAAGAGCTATTTAATATGCTGAATACTATACTGATGCTGCAGTATCTTTAGACCTTAGCTGAAAAGAGTTTAGGTCAAGAAATTCGAGTGCTAAAAATAATTACTTCAGTAGGTGGCACTATTCCCTCTGTGTCACTCCTAAATCAACACCCTCCGTGCTGCTCAGGGGCTGAAGAGCTGTAAAGTGAAAAACCCAGCGGGTTGAGGTTCCTGAAGACCCTTGGTTACACCTCCCATCCAGCACTGGTGAGTGCTGGTTCCTACGGTCTGATCACAGGGTAAAAACACAGCCTTACCCTCCCACTCAGTGCATGAGGTGTTTTTGTTTGGTAGGTTGGTTTGTTTGAGAGGGGAGTCCTGAAATTCTGCCCTCAAAGTACCGTGTATTTATGTGGTGCTATTTTAATAGCTGCTCTGTTCCAGCCCCGAAAGGCTGCAAAACAGTAGGACAAGTATCTCCCTCACAGGTGCAGTCATCCTTCATCTCCACTTTGCAAGAAGCTTTGTTTAACTTACTGCAGTGATAATCACAATGGTTTGCAAGCAAGTTCAAGGAAGGCTCATTCTCAACATGAAAAGAAATAATATTCTGTTAGAAATATGCAGTCTGGTAGTCACAAGGCTCTGTAACAGTGCATTCCCAAAATACATTCCCTAAAATACATTCATATGCAGTTGCATTTTAGTCATTTCTCGTAGCTGTTAGACAATATAAATTAATATATGGTGGTAGTAATTCTTTACATAAGCCATCAGTTTACACTGTGATGTATCACTGGATTAATTATTTTAGGATAGCTGTGGAATTAATCCCCTCCTCTTTTTTTTTTTTTCTTTTCCCCTTAAATTGTGTATGTGTTTTGCTTGGCTAAGCTTCTCTCTTGCTTTAGTGATAACGAACAAGCACAACTGTAGGGCAAGGTTTGTAGAAGATTCCTGTGTTCAGTGAGTATATTTGAAAGGAGTGTCCCCCAAGTCAAATGTCTATAACATATGGCTGCAGTTCTAAAGCATCTTTGTGGCATCACGTGGTAATTGTGCCAGCCACCAGCAGCACTTTGGGTCGGGTATGTTCTGTTTCCTATGAAGCACTTGAAGAAGAAGGATACTGTTTAAGAAGTGGCTAGAGAGTTTCTCAGTCAGGGAATTTTCAGCTAAAGACATCCAGCCTGGTTTTAAACCTGGACAGGTCCTGGGCTTAGATCTAGTTCCATAGGCTTTAACTGAAATCCTTTTTCCTTTTTATTCCCTGTCATTCATCTGGAATGCAAGTTTAATATTAATTTTGTATGTTGGGGCAGCATGAGAAGGCAGTAGTCAACAGCATCAGAGGAAACTTTCCATAAATCCCTTCTCCCTTTGCCAAGCACTGTTAGGGCCATCTTCTGTCCTTAATATTCTGCCCATGAACATTCCTGTGTATTCACCACATAAGGCTAAGAATAGTTCAGCCATTTAAGGGCCTAAGCTTACAGACAGAGACTGTGTGAGTAATGGATTGCTGGGCTGGATCACTGTTAGACATTCTAGCAGTTCGTGTTTATCAATAATAAGGTAATAAAATACTATCTGATTGCACCTTTCTTACCTTAGCAAGATGCTAGTTCTTTATCAGGCTGAGCTTGATTTTCTATGCGCAAGGAAACTAGGGTTCATGAAGTTACCAACTTTCTGTTAGGCTGGGTGATGATATTTAGCCATAAATCAAATATTTGTATATTTTCTTAATCTAGTTTATCCATGTTCAGTAAATGAATGGGCGTACAGTGCAATATGAAATAACCAAATAATTCGATAACACAAGAAATTATCCAAAAAAAGCCCAGCTCTCCAAATGAAATTTGTCAATCCAATTGGAAATCCAAGCCTCTATTAACATTTTCATGTATCCTTTAAGACACTGGATTAGTCTTCAGTGTTACACTGTCAGATGTCTGGGTTCACAGAACCACAGAAAGGTGATGTTTGGAAGGGACCTCTGTAGATCGTCTGGTCCAGCTCCCTTGTTAAAGAGGTTTACCTGGAGCAGGTTGCACAGGGTCACTTGCAGGGGGGTTTTGAGTATCTCCAGAGAAGGAGACTTCACAGCCTGTTCCAATATTCTGACACCCTCACAGGAAATAAGTTTTTCCTCAATAACTAAACAATTAATTTCCTCACAGTAAGTAAGTTTTGCCTGTTGCTCCTTGTCCTGTTGCTGAGCTCCATCCTTTGCCTCCTCCCTGCAGACACTGACACACAGGGATGGGGTCCCCTCTCAGTGTCTCCTCTGGAGGCTGAACGGCCCCAGCTCCTTCAGCCTTTCCTCACAAGACAGATGCTCCAGTCCCTTAACTATCTCTGTAGCTTCTGCTGGACCAGGAGCTCCACAACTCTCTTGTCCTGCAGCAGTGGACGCAGCACTGAAGATGTGCCTCACAGGGATGAGTAGAGAGGCAGGATCACCTCCCTCAGAGTGATGGCAATGCTCTTCCCAATGCATCCCAGGGTACCAGTGACCTGGCACAAGGGCACACTGCTGGCTATGGACACTGGTGTTTCCAGGTCTTTCTCTGCAGAGCTGGTCTCCAGCAGGTCAGCCACCTCCAGGTGCATGACAGGAAGCCCTTGAAAACTGTCTGCCTGCACTATCACCAGGGCACTGTCTTTTCATTGCTACTGTGTAGCTTCAGTCTTATTTTCCACTAGATGACAGGCTATTTCCAATATCCTAATGGTGATGATGACACTGAAACTTTTTTATCATTTCTCCTTTGCTATTATGGGACCTAAAGCACTCCAAAAACATGAGGCTTAAAAATGAACCCACTTAGGGGAGGCTAGATGAGGGGAAAGGGAAGGGGAATTACTCAGCTTTCTACGAAGTTTTCTGGTGTTGAAGTGTGCAGAGTTCATGTTGGAAACATTCCTCAACACTCATAAGACCTTCCTCTTATGTTTATTTTCAAGGAAACACACTCTTGTACTGACACCATGGGTCAGAAGTAGACATGCTGAAAATCATGAATATATTTAACTTTGCATCATGATTATCTATGTTTTCCTAAATAAGTACCCTTTTCACAACTGAGTGTAGACGTAAGTATCAAAGTACCACAGAAACAGTGGTTTCCATCTTGTGAACTGTGGCTCCACAGATGATTTATAAGGTGGCCACAAGAGCTAGTGGTGAATACAAAGTATGTAGTCAAGAAGCTTAAATTCTTCCCACAGAAGTCTGCACCCATACAAAAAAAAGTGGTCCATATATTGCCAAATTTGAAAACCTTTGTCCAAAGAAAGACACAGAAATTCAAATTTAAACAGATTGCAAGGGACTCAGTGGTGAAGAGACCATGGGCATGTCTTTTTCTAGACTGACCTACAGCACAAATGGCTTTAAATGGGCAAGTCCAAACAGTGGATGCTTTCTAAGGAATGGGCACATGGAGATTTGCAGGGGCTCGTTGGTGCTGCTAAAAAAGACAGTTCCTTGGACAGAGCTTTGCCACGGCTAAATTGCTTCTGGTACGAATGGAAAATAACTTCAGGCTTGCTCTGTTGAGTTTCCTCCAAAGGAAGCTGGAATAAACTGCTAATATCTGCAGAGTCCAAATGAGGTAAATGTAAGGAAAGGAAGGGCACACCAGGGTGAAAGGACATTTGAAGAGTTTCAGCATAGGTAGGAAACAGGGAGCAAGGCAAGATAAAATTGTGTATTAAAATGTATTGGTGAACAACATCTGACACATTCCCCCACCCCAAAGCTGTACTTTGATCTATGTCTCCAGCCTATTTGTTACATCAAATGAGTCAAGAAAAGGAGACAAAATGTTTTCCTCAACATTACATACTAAAGCCTACTTCAGAAAAAAACCTTAAAATAAACTTGTTGAACTATTTTAATGACATACTATTAGTAATTTATTCCTACTATGTCATAAAAGAATAAAAAGCAAGACAAATCAAAACCCAGCTGGTAAAAAATGACTGCGTGCAAAAAATTTAAAAATGTAATATCTTACTGTTTCTTTTGAAGTCAACACATTTTTAAAGTTTTTATATGGGTGAGAAAAGAGCTTTTCATATGAAAAGTGGTCCAGCTAAATTTTTCCAGCAGACTGCGCTGCTTGTTGTAGAGTATTTTTAAAGTGAAGAATCTCCCTGTTCCTTTCCCAGTGCCTAGAGGAAAGCAGGCACTGTCTATGTATGTGTCTTCAACAGGGCTTGAGCTGGGTTAGTAAGGGGCAGCTGCTGAGGGCAGCTCAGGCTGTAGATGACAGGAGGAACTCTCCTGCATCCTCTCCTTACTGAAAACAAAGCAAATTAGGCACCCTAGTACTTCAAGTTATGACAGGATTAGTCAGGATTGGGATGCTCTTATAGTCCTTAACACCCTCAACATGTATATGTGGGAGCCTCACAATGATATTAAATACTCCCATGGATCTATATGTAGTCTAGCAAGCAGTAGTATGGAGTGTGTGTGTATAAAGGGGGGGGAAAGGTTTAAGAAAAATAACTTTGAGATGAATTCCCATCAGCAATTGTCTCTAGTATTGCTTTTCCTGAGAGGAGGCTGTGGTGTCTCACCTTCTTTAGGGGTTAAAGGAAGGGTTCCCTAAGAGCAGGGGACTTGTTTACCGATTTCTGGTCATCCAGAGTTTCAATGTATGGGAAATACTGAATGCTTATGTCTTTAGCATGATGGGAATGAGATGTAAAATGAGATTGCATGGTCTGATCAAAGTCTCAAAAGGAGGCTGGGAGCTCACAGTAGCTGGACAGCAGGCATGAATTATGAGGGTTTATGCTGCTCCACTGGTCCATACTGGGAAGGAGCTGGGCACTTGAAGACCTTCCCACACGTGGAATCAGGCTGCAGGGCTGGGGAGAAGTACCAAAAAATGTATAGTGGCTGCTTAGTAGCACCAATGCTCTACCCTCTGGCATGAAGGACTTCATGGCTGGCTCCCTATTTTTGTGCTCATCCCAAGTTGCCCAGTGTGTAAAAAGGTTAGTTCAGATCCCATCATAAGCCTCTCACAGCCCTCTCCTTCACCCCCGTGGCATCCCCTGGCAGAGGGAGACATGAGTGGGGTGTGTTTGTGGGAGGACAGGGCAGCATTTGTGAGAGGTGACAGTTTCTGCAATAGGCACTGTAAGGGGGGTGCCCTGACAGGGGCCTGTTTACAATGTGATACCTCAGCAGCTGCCTCAGTCATGGCCCTGAGCTGTCAGTGCTTACGGTTTTATGGCACTTTCATCACCATCTGTCACTCCTTTAATGGCATGGTGTGCGTGTCTTGCCACCTTCCCCTGCCACCCGTGTGCCCCCCCCGCCGCCACACACGCGCACACACGCATTGAGGAGCTCAGCCATATGGCACTGAGTAAGCCACACTACACATCCTCTTCTTCTGAGTCCATCTTGAGGGACTGCAGGGGACAAGAGCTCAGCAGGGTGGCCCAGGTAGCCCAGAGGTGTGGTGCAGGAGTAGAAAAGAAAATATTATCATACTAACATGGCAACCGTGATCTTTCGCCCTTTCCAAGTTCATGGATGTGTCTGGCATCCTAATGTGGGCTGTTGGGCAGTGGAAGGTGTTTGGCTTTAGTCTTGTGCAAGGAAAAGTAGCTTAAAGGTTGCTTTTTGTTTATGCTCCATGATAAACTGAGAAAGAATAAAACATACAGACATTTTTAAATAAAAGTATTTGTTTATATGTACATAGACACACCCCAAGGCTTAATGTCAGGCCCTTGCCAAGGAACATATGTTATTTCAGCTTGACACATTTTAATTGCAGGATCCAGGACGTTCTTCTCATTCGTCCAGAACAGGAGAAAACTCCAAGTGGGCTGTAGCAATCACAATCCCCATGGCTGCCTTCCATCACTAAGCTGTGTCTGTGCTGTGTGCACACGTGGTTTGAAATCAAAGCCTTCCCAAGCTTTGGAGAAGCACTCCCAGAAAGTAAGGAGATCTGGTTTGCCAGGCCTTAACTTTCAACTTGTGGAGTTTTTAATGCCTGTAAGCCTAATGCTGTGCATTATACTGTTATCTGCATTACCTGGGGGGGGTTTGAGGGAGAGTTTGTGGCTGGGAGTAAACTTCACTGTAGCAATTTTTTTTTTCTTTCCTCCTCTTATGTGTTCCTCTGATTGGTCATTTGATTATAGTGAATCCCCAAAGGCTCATGGATTAAAAACAAAGGCTGGTTTGTAAGTGAACTTGCTGTTGATGGATTAAGGCAGTGTGCCGGCTGTAACCAGATCCACAATACAAGTTCATTCATTTGGAGAGCAGCTCTCGACTCGCATTACACTCTCCCTGACTCGCTCTTTACCGTCCAGCCAGTGAAACTTTACACCTCCACGATTTTATCGCAGCCGCAGTTCACCAACAATGTGTGTCATGCTGTGAAAAATATAACTATAAATCAAAGTCCTACATATGGTGGAGTGGTAACCTTTCCGAAGACCCCGTTTTGGAGGCTGTCACTAAACAGATTTGTTTGTGTGTGTGTGTGTGATGCAAATACACATATGACAATCAAAGGCTACCACAACAGAGAGCTCTTATTTTCTAAGCTGACATTTCACAGTATGAGCCAAAGAAGTTCATTTTGGAGCACAGTGCAATGTTTGTGATATTAATATCAATAGATGCCTTTTAGGTTCCACTCTAAAGCCAAATGCATTCGGGGATGATACATTTTGATATCATTAGTTGAGAGGCAAAGCAAAGCATGCCCACATTTCTGTGATACACAGAAGGGTACTTTCACCCTCAATTTTTTTTATCTCACTCGCTCTCTTTGGCTCACGTGCCACTCTGAGCATTCCCAATCCTTGGAGAGTGCGATCTTTAAGAGCTGTCATTACACTTCTCAAGTTTGACAGAAGATAAGAAAGGGAACAACTGGTTTTAATCATGACAGATTCCAAGTCCTGGAAATCTTTCCAGAAGTTACTCCCAAGAGCTGACATTTTCTGAAGCCCCTTCTCCTTTCGGTGCATGTGTGCACATTTGCACAACCCAGAGATCCTCACCTCCAGGTCTCTTTGCCTGCCAAACAATGTCCCTAGTAGACAGAAAGACTAAACCACGCTGTACTTTTGCAAAATATGCATGATCAACTATTTCTGTTATGGAAGAGAGCCAGGACTAGGAACGCAATAGCCCAGCAGCATGAAGCCCCAAAGAAAAGTAGTCAAGCTAAAACTGCTGTGCAAATACGTAGCAGTTTTGCCTGTGGAAGAAAGCCCTTTCCAAGGCCCTTTCTAGTCAATGAAACTGATGACTTAATACAGGTCTCACCTGCTTCTCTTGCCTATAATTAGGTGGTATCAAAAATCTTACAGATGTGCTTTTCCTGATTTTACTTCTGGAGTTAATTTATAATTTATGTATATATATATAAAAAATACTCTTTTCATGTTAGTTGACTTAGTAACCTGGAAACCTGTGACAGGATGAGATGTCAAACAAGCTTTATAGAAATTTGACTTTTTTTATTGCTGCAAGAGCTTGACTCTGCCATGAGGCTAAAATACATTGTGATATTTGCTCTTTCACCTGAGGAGGTGATTTACACCATTGGTTTAGCCATGCAAGAAAAAAATGGCAAAATTCAAGGAAGCTTTTAAGTTCTGTATGATTCCTACTTACAGGCTTTTCCCAGTGCTGACTCAGTGCCCTACTCTGTTGTGAGCTGGTTCTGTCTTGGCAAAAACAAGGCAGACCACGCACTACCTACAAAGTTATCCCACAGTCTTAGCTATGGCTAAGGCTTTTCTGCTTTAATTCTCTGAAACTTTACAGCACTTTGTTCCTCATTCCTTTTTAAGTTTCTGACCTGCATGAAAACAAGACACAAACAAGATCAGAAGAACTGCTTATGAAATAGCCATAATGGACAACCAGCTCCTCTGTGTTTCATTGCCTTTTCTTTACAAGAATAGATATCCTTTGTATTAAGTGTTGTTGATTTTGTCTAACTTCTATGGTAAAACCTTTCTCTGCTTTCACCATCCACATCTTTGAGAGTTGAGAGGTTGACTGTTGGAAAATTAATTTTCTTATTTAATTCAAAAAGCTTTTGGTTTTCATTTTTATCATTAGTTTTGCGTAGAAAAATAATTTCTTGCTCTAGTGCAAACTCCACAGAAAAATACAGTTCTGCTGAGACATCAGTATGTACCAGAGTTTCTTCTGCTGCCACATGGCTTCATTTGACTGGTATTGAACATACACTTGGGTCTTCTTCCTAGGAGAAAAGAAGTTGTAATGGAGTAAAGACGTAAGGAGTGAAATATGTTCTTTTTATCTGCCTTGATAGTACAACTATGGGACAGTTTTATGGAGGAGAGAGAGGAATCTCCCTTCTTTGTGTTTTGAGCTTAGTTTTGGGTTACTCAAATTAAACAACATTTTATTAGTTGGCTTAGAATTTTTTTTACTAGGGACTTCAAGCATTCATAATGGAACCTCTTTTAACATTACAGCGATCTGCAATATTTGGGCTTGTCTCCACTAAGAAATTAACTGTAACCATGGGTCATATAGTAAGAAGAAAAGGAAGGGGGTGCATGTTAGGGGTATTTGAACATGAATAGACAAACCTTCAAGTATAAGTGCCTTGTAGTTTTCAAATTAAGACTGTGGAAAATCAATGGTCTAGAGTTGTCTATCTGAAATGAATTATTAAGCTGTCACAGTCTCACTTGGGTTCCTGCTGGACCCATGTCTGCAGGTCAGTGTGGCATCACATGTGGCATCCTTGTGGTCAATCCCAGCAGCAGGATTTAACACTGACCAACTACAGACCAAACAAAGAGCCACTGAACTCAGGGGTAGACTGTCCTGGGACTTTGGTGACCCCTGGACACTGTCATTTCCAGAGATGGTACAGATTAGACTGTGGACAAATGTTGCCTCTATCTCTCAACTCCCTGTTCTGTGGATGGAGGCGAGGTGTCAATTGAATGTCTCTCACCAGTGCCACATTCAGTGCTGAGAGAGACGCACACACTGTTGACAAGCACTACCTGACTTGGTCAATGCCTTTTGATAGCTGTGCTGTTGTCATGATGCCTGTTAGGATGCTTTACAGTACAAGACATAGGGCCAGCACTTGCTTAGGCCAATCCAAGAGCACAGCTGAGAAGACAGAGATAATTTTAGGTTTAAAATAGTTGTATTTTCTGTAATGCAAGTCTTGTATTTGAAAAGGCTTAGAGTTGTTGATAGATGTGCTGGTGTGAGTAAGTGCACAGCTGCCAGCTGCTTCAGATAAAAACGTTTCATGAAATTGTGCCATTTATAAAACTCTTGTTTACAGACTTGGAGCACAGGGATAATTGTGGTTTTATATGAAATCACACAGTCAACATATTGGGCATACCTGTGATTGTGAGAATCCTACTGATGTGAGGAAACTGAACAATTTGCAATCACCACACCTGATATTGAGGTCTTTGGAATTAGATGTCAGGAGTGTTTATGCTGTATGTATTTCATATGCCCTTCAGAAAACTCGGTACTCCCAGGAAAACTGATTTAGACTTGTCACTGTTTTCAACCCTGCCTAGGGAATACACCACAATTTAGCTCCTCATAGTACTTGAAGATGATCTCATTCTGTTTATCTTTCTCGTGTTTGTTAATTTTTGAGCATTAATTAGCTCCAGACATCCTAATTTTATTCCTTTCCTGAGTTCTATCACGGATCTGTAATTAAACTTATCAGTATTTATTTATTGCCTAGATCCAGGCAATGCGTGTTGAGTCTAACACGCATTGTAATGCATTTTAAACATGTGGCTTTGGCTGGAACAGTTTGAGAGGTCTTTTTTTCCTCCATGTTTACAGTTGTATTAGCTCTGCTCTTTGCAGAAATAAGGCTTCCAGACCTTTTTAAAAAAACAACCGTATTCTGATAAGTGGTACATCTACTCTTTTTCTTCCACTTACAGCTGCATAAAATCATACTTCACAACATACTTGAGTTTGGAAACCCCTTCCATTGTTCAAACAATTTGATATTTCCATCTTATGAGACTTTTGCTGTGATTTCACTGGGGCTAAGATTTCATCAGGATCCTGCTTCTTGGTCCAGTTCCTGTGGGTGTATGAAGTAGTGAAGGAACACAGAAAACTACTAACCCATCTGGAAAGTTGACCATTCATCTTCTTAGATCCTGTTTAGACTCCAGCAAAGATAGTTGAGCTGCCCTTTCCTTCCAGATGAAGGAAAATAAGAAGTCCTGAGCCAAGGTGTCTCTGCAAGTATGATTTCGCTTAAAAACCTGAAGAAAACCTGAAATAGTTCCACTCACTACTCCATCTAGAAATCCTGANATATATATATATGTTACTAGCACTTTCCAGAACAAACAATTAGCTACAGCTCAACATTAAGTCTTTTCCAAACACCCAGGTCTTGATATTACACATTCCAAACAAACTTTCACATTTTAAAAAATCCAGATCTTGGAAAATGAACAGTTAAGAGGTCCGGTGAGTCTCTCTATTGCCAGGCAAGCCCGCCTGTCTTGCCATCACTTTTATTCAAGCTGCTGCTGTGCAATGCCCTAATGTTGTTTATAGATGTACGTGCACACAAGTACCTACAATGATGAAGAGCCATAATATTTTTCATTATGTTATTTTTAAAAAGTGAGATTCAGTTACCATGGAAACAACAGTTTGGGGTGCCATTTAAGAAGCCGTGGGACACCTCAGCTGGCTCCTAGACTTTTATCCAGAGGGGCACATCTTCAATACAACCTAGATCATGTCTTCAAGGGTAAGAGATCTTAGGCTCCAAGGGAGTCCAGAGTGTCTCTAGGAAGATATTTTTAAGTGTCTTTATCACAGCGTTTACTTAGGCAAAGGAAAATGATTTTGCTTCTAGCAGGTGAAAATTTTGTGGGTATTTTGATGGAACTCAGTAATTTCCATACACAAAGAAACTTTGCAAAATAGCCTGGTAGAGTGTAACAGATTGGTGAGATCAAGCTTTCATCATCCTATTAACAGTTTTCTAAGAGCTCTGGAATCAAATTGTTCCCAGTCTTTATCTATTCCTTCTCCACCCCACTCAGCACATGCATAAATATTTTTTTGAGTGTCCCAGGCTTCCAAACCATCCCTTGCAGAAACAGAGGTGATGATTGTAAACAGATAAGTTTCCCAAACTGAACGGAGAAAACATTAGAAGAATCTGTTAGTTTGTAATAGGCTAATTCTTACATGCAAAGATATTTTGCAAGATTGATTTCATCAGAGGAAAATGACATGGAGAAAATTACTACAAGTTCTCACTTTTAAAAATCCTTTAAAGTAAATGAAAATACAAGTAGGAAAGCACATAGAATGCAGGTATCAAGAAAATACTGCAAGCAGAAAACTATCAACTATTAAATTACATAGGCAGTTTATCCAAGGATAGCTAAAGCAACGATGTGAAAGCAATAAATGATCTTTTCCCAGCTAACAAATCAGTCTGCAATGGGTGAGGCCAAGTTCTTATCTGCACAAGAAAACAGGATTGTGCCAGCAGCTGAGTTAATGAACCAGTGCCAAATATCAGCTAACAAAGTATCTTGACTTGTAAAATGTCATCAATGCAGGCTCGTTCTGGTGCTGGTTAGTCGCTCCTCCAAGGGGTTGTGGTCATGGTGAGTTGATCCTCTGCACATCAGTCTTGCTGCCACAGCAGTTTTATGAATTTCAGAAATGCTGTGGAAGAGTTTTTCTTTTCTCGTGGACAAGGGCAGCATGCTGCACGTCTTGCTCTGGGTGGTGCACACAAGGAAGGGTGAGCTGGACCTGCTCACCAGCCCCACTTGGCTTCGCTGCTGTAAGATTGTCCCACAGTGTGTCATTTCCCCCTTCCATCTGTTCCAGGTTTGTGAAAGCTGTAGTAGCCAACAAAGGGGCTGCAGGGTGGCCCATGGAGGGAAGAAATTTCACTGCTCTTGCTATTAGTTGGAACTATAATGTCTGTGATGTTGTTTCTTTGACTCCTTGTTTGTTGAACAAGACTCCTTGTCTTGTTCCTGACGGGCAAAATCAGCCACCGAATTTGATCTTTCTAATCAAGTGTGGGCAAGATTTTACAGGTATTTCCCTTAGGGATGAAATTGTATTGGCAAATCATTATCTATGACTGTATCTGTATTATTTGTGTAATTTCAAAGAAATTCAGTCCTTAGATTAATCTCTCTCACATGCTTCATGACCCTGAGATCTGTTGCAATGCTCCTGTAATTGCACAATTCTAATTACATAGGTGCTGGTGATATCCATATGATAGAAAATGCTTTTTTCTTTTTGCTT
>WEKX01009296.1:848255-866842 GCA_013390025.1 Pitta sordida | reverse complement strand
CTTTTTTTCCTCCATGTTTACAGTTGTATTAGCTCTGCTCTTTGCAGAAATAAGGCTTCCAGACCTTTTTAAAAAAACAACCGTATTCTGATAAGTGGTACATCTACTCTTTTTCTTCCACTTACAGCTGCATAAAATCATACTTCACAACATACTTGAGTTTGGAAACCCCTTCCATTGTTCAAACAATTTGATATTTCCATCTTATGAGACTTTTGCTGTGATTTCACTGGGGCTAAGATTTCATCAGGATCCTGCTTCTTGGTCCAGTTCCTGTGGGTGTATGAAGTAGTGAAGGAACACAGAAAACTACTAACCCATCTGGAAAGTGGACCATTCATCTTCTTAGATCCTGTTTAGACTCCAGCAAAGATAGTTGAGCTGCCCTTTCCTTCCAGATGAAGGAAAATAAGAAGTCCTGAGCCAAGGTGTCTCTGCAAGTATGATTTCGCTTAAAAACCTGAAGAAAACCTGAAATAGTTCCACTCACTACTCCATCTAGAAATCCTGAAGTCTTGTATATTTTATCCACTTCTTGGCCCCTATGTCATGCAGAGTCAGGAGTGATCTTCAGGTTACTTTTGTACCTCAGAAGGCAGTGAGTGAGTGCCTTCTGCACCTCTGCAGCCTCCTTCAGCCTCCTGCCCATCCAGTGGGACAACTGAGTGATCGTGGAGATTTCAGACTTAGTCACAGAGGAGAGAGGGAGTGGTGTGGGCTGAAAGTCTTCCTTTTAGTCCCTGCTCTGTCTGTATTCCTGGGCTGTGCTTTTCCCTGTCTTGACTACCTAAGTATGATATTTAACAGAAACTTTGAGCATGTGCTTAGCCATACTCCCGTTCCAGAAGAGAAATACAACTCAGCTGATTCTGCTGCCATACTTAAACATATGTAATGTCCATATAAAAATACATTAAATNGTCCAGAGTGTCTCTAGGAAGATATTTTTAAGTATCTTTATCACAGCGTTTATTTAGGCAAAGGAAAATGATTTTGCTTCTAGCAGGTGAAAATTTTGTGGGTATTTTGATGGAACTCAGTAATTTCCATACACAAAGAAACTTTGCAAAATAGCCTGGTAGAGTGTAACAGATTGGTGAGATCAAGCTTTCATCATCCTATTAACAGTTTTCTAAGAGCTCTGGAATCAAATTGTTCCCAGTCTTTATCTATTCCTTCTCCACCCCACTCAGCACATGCATAAATATTTTTTTGAGTGTCCCAGGCTTCCAAACCATCCCTTGCAGAAACAGAGGTGATGATTGTAAACAGATAAGTTTCCCAAACTGAACGGAGAAAACATTAGAAGAATCTGTTAGTTTGTAATAGGCTAATTCTTACATGCAAAGATATTTTGCAAGATTGATTTCATCAGAGGAAAATGACATGGAGAAAATTACTACAAGTTCTCACTTTTAAAAATCCTTTAAAGTAAATGAAAATACAAGTAGGAAAGCACATAGAATGCAGGTATCAAGAAAATACTGCAAGCAGAAAACTATCAACTATTAAATTACATAGGCAGTTTATCCAAGGATAGCTAAAGCAACGATGTGAAAGCAATAAATGATCTTTTCCCAGCTAACAAATCAGTCTGCAATGGGTGAGGCCAAGTTCTTATCTGCACAAGAAAACAGGATTGTGCCAGCAGCTGAGTTAATGAACCAGTGCCAAATATCAGCTAACAAAGTATCTTGACTTGTAAAATGTCATCAATGCAGGCTCGTTCTGGTGCTGGTTAGTCGCTCCTCCAAGGGGTTGTGGTCATGGTGAGTTGATCCTCTGCACATCAGTCTTGCTGCCACAGCAGTTTTATGAATTTCAGAAATGCTGTGGAAGAGTTTTTCTTTTCTCGTGGACAAGGGCAGCATGCTGCACGTCTTGCTCTGGGTGGTGCACACAAGGAAGGGTGAGCTGGACCTGCTCACCAGCCCCACTTGGCTTCGCTGCTGTAAGATTGTCCCACAGTGTGTCATTTCCCCCTTCCATCTGTTCCAGGTTTGTGAAAGCTGTAGTAGCCAACAAAGGGGCTGCAGGGTGGCCCATGGAGGGAAGAAATTTCACTGCTCTTGCTATTAGTTGGAACTATAATGTCTGTGATGTTGTTTCTTTGACTCCTTGTTTGTTGAACAAGACTCCTTGTCTTGTTCCTGACGGGCAAAATCAGCCACCGAATTTGATCTTTCTAATCAAGTGTGGGCAAGATTTTACAGGTATTTCCCTTAGGGATGAAATTGTATTGGCAAATCATTATCTATGACTGTATCTGTATTATTTGTGTAATTTCAAAGAAATTCAGTCCTTAGATTAATCTCTCTCACATGCTTCATGACCCTGAGATCTGTTGCAATGCTCCTGTAATTGCACAATTCTAATTACATAGGTGCTGGTGATATCCATATGATAGAAAATGCTTTTTTCTTTTTGCTTCTTTTTTTTTTTTTTTTTTTTTTTTTTTTTTGGGGGGGGGGGGGGTAAGGATAAGAAANTTTTTTTTTTTTTTTTTGAAGGGGGGAGTGGATATGAGCATAGAATAGTCCTGTGACAAGGGCATTAACTTAATTAAGAATTTGATTTTGGGCTCAGCTGTCAACCGTGCCATAGAACTTTTGCATGACATTGAACAAGTCACCCAGCCAGGTTCTCCTCTGTAAAATGTGGATAATGAAAACCTCCATTTACTCTATGGGAAGTATAAATGCTTTCACTGTTGAGAACCCTTTCAGATTCTTCTGATGAAAGCCAGGTACTATTACTACGATGCTCATGCTGATGTCTCTTGTATTTGTTTGCTAGTCTGTCTTCTAGGGTTACTGAAAACTTTCCAGACTTCTGGCTAGTTTCAAACTAATACATTAAAAAAAAAAAAAAAAGGAAGAAGTGCATAGACAAAATACATGAGCCACAGAACCATTTTATTTCTCTCAAGTGTGGAATTTCCAATATTTCTAGTCTGGATTTCTGAAACAATCAGCCTCCTTGGAGCATCTGTTTGTGTGCAGCTCCACTCCTCCCCTCCCCCCCCCAGCAGCTGGGAAAAAAAACTGAACACAAATCCTTAAGCTTAAATATTTCTTTAGCTTTTTCTAACACTTTGTGACCCCATGCGAACCCTGTCTTGACCCTGGCCCATGTGGGGTCATGACCCACAGCTGGAAAACACTGGCCTAAATCTAAGATGTGAGTGGGGCAGCTTCTCAGAGGTGACTTGACAGCTGACTTCAGTGGGTATGGAGCAGCCTTGGGGAGGATGCTCTGACATGCCAATCATGAGATGCTGTGATTCATCCACATCAGGGAGTTTGTCCCATGGAGTTTAAGGAGGAACAAAGACTCCAGAGCACAAAAATGAGGTTTCTGTTTAAGCTCTTGGCCTGCTCTAATTCCTGGGGACCTCAAGATATTTTCCTCCTTATTTTCTTTTTGTCCTGAAATGGCTCAGATTCTAAGACAGGATAATTTTATTAATGTGACAGGCATTTTGCATTGATTAGACATAGCACCCCAGACAAAAGGAGAATTAGATGTCAGAAAAAGACACAAATGAAAAGAGAGCATAACATTTGCAAAGGACTGCGTGTGTTTTGGATGTTCCCTGAGAAAAATAGCTACAGAGCTGGCAGTAGCAAGAACAGGTTGATTTAGGAAGAGCAGGATGCAACAGAGGCAACCAGGAAAATGAGGAATGGGTCATGGTAGAAAAGGAAAGCATTGGAAAGTACATAAAAGAAGCACCAAATGGAGCAGAAGTGTTGAAAAACATACTAACATTGCCATCCAAGGGGAGAAGAGACACAGGAAAGAAATCATTGGGAGTATGTGGCTCAGAGGACAGCAAAACAGTGACAGATGATTTATTTGTGCTGAAGAGCAAGTGAAACAAAGTGGATACAGAGCTGAAATAGCTACCTTTCTTGGCCACTTGCTCTGCTGTTGGGTCTCAAGCCTCTATATGCTAAATTAAGTGATGGATCTGTCAAGCAGAGGTGTGCCAGGTTATATTTTTCCTTCTGAAATCAGTATTTATTGGTGCAGGTGGGAACTGGCAGTAGTTGGTGTCTCTCAAGTAGACAAAATATTATCTGCTCTCTGTAAAGCCATTTCTTCTCCCTGTGATAGGCAATAAATTCTCAGGTCTCTTGGCATCAAAATCAAAGAAATAAGCTTCTCTCAAATCTCTCTTGATATATCATTTCTTGTAGCTCCTCAGCTGCCTTATCCTCACTGCTTGCAATTCAAAATGTTCACTCTTTGGCCCCAGTGCTACCAAGGACAAGGACTGTGTCAGTAGTTCCCCTGGAGCACATTGGTTGTTAGCACCGGTTCTTTACTTGGCTTTTCAGGCCCATTTCCTTGGCAAAGTGTCCTCTATGTTATTGCTTCCTGGAAATGGGTACTTGCAGCTAAGGACAGTTTGTTGTAGGTTTCTTGGCTGATTTGGTCTCCAGGTATCCCCAGGAGCTTTAACACATCCTGTTCCAGAAGTGCAGGTGTGTGGTGGCTCTTGCTATATCTGTGGATATTTCCCTGACTGGCCATAACTGATGATGAGCAGAGGGGCTGTGCCCAGGATTCTGAAATATGTATTAATGTTCTGTCTCTGTGGCATAACAATAACCAACTGTAGAGGATGCTTCCTTCATTTTTCTCACCTCTATTCAGTGTTATTTGGATAAAGGTTGCCCATGAACTTTATTCTGCAGCAGTGTGTCGACTTCTGAAACACTGATATGTTCTGGCTAAGCTTAACTTTGACATTCACCTCAGTTAATCCATGACTCTCTGCCCTCCTCACAGGAAACTCCTCTGCTTCTCACCTCCTTTCTTCCCTCACCCATAGCTTCCTCTATGGTTATTTTGTGCCTAGGCGTTTTCCATTCTCTAAGCATCTGCCTATTGAAGAGGCAGTCGGAGATGGAGTTGTCTTAAACTTTAGTCAGCTTCCTTAACAAACTTATTGTTTAGTCACAGTTCGATAACTCTTAATAACCTTAATATTCTTAATACCTTCCATTGTCTTTGGTGTGTACATGCTGGGGGCCCTGTCAGCAGAAATGGCCACAGCAAGACCATTTTCATAGCTTGCTTCCTTATATTAGCTCGACTGCATGAGTGCCATAAATGGTGTTCTCCAAATAACCACTTCAAACGCTGTGGGCTTTTTAATTTTGTACAAAGCAACATGTTTTCTGACATACAGTTGGTCACAGCACATGGCACGGGATGTCTATTCTGAGAGAAAAAAAACCCCACCTGTTTTCAGGCTGGCTTTATCTTGAAAAATAGGGATATGTGGTTGCTATTTTTCCCCTTCAAAATTAGTAGTGCTAAAAAAGACCAGAATTTCTGAGTAAAAGAGAGACTTTTTGCTTGTCGCACATTTTTGGTTCTGATGTCACCTGACAAGGAAACAAATATGTATCTGGTTTAATATAATGCCTAGAGAGAGAAACAAGATGCCTTTGGTGAGCAAACTTTATTGTAGAAAGATAAAGGTCAAGACCTTAGCAAGAGCCATGAAGGTTGAATAGAGTGTTCAAATGATCTCTGCCTGTTCCATAGGATTAAGCATCACCATTTGATCCCATTAATGTCACAGATTGAATTTCACATCTCCATTGTACCTATCAAAAAAAAAAAAAATCCAAAAGTGGTCCTAACAGATGCAAAGGCATTTGTGCTTCCATGGGGTTACAATTCCAGGATTCATACAATCTTTGCCTGGTTGAAACACTAGGGAAAAAAAAAAAAAGTTTTTGAAGTGCCTCTCTGCAATTGTCCCTGGCCATTGCAAACTTAACCTTTATTGGCATGATGAGGAGTCTATTTTAACCATTTCTCCAGGGAACTTTAAGGCCCACTAGGATGCTAATAACTTTGGCTAAAAAATATCTTTTTACAGTCTTGGTTTTCTGCATATTTTCACTATTTTCTTTGAAATGATATGTCATTTTCACTACTTGCCTGCTCTTGTAAATCCATGCACAAAGACAGATCTAAAGCAAAATAGGGTAAATATAATTTGAAAGAAAAATAAAGCCCAAAGAGCTTCCAGGATTACCAGGATTACCAGGATCTGTGTATACATTAACAGGTTGAATAAATCTATCAGGAAGGAAGTGAAAAAAATGAAATGCATATAAGTTTGCATATTATGAGAGTGTCAAATAGAGAGAACTCAGTAAGAAATCCAATACCCTTTGTTAGGTGAGTGTATTTGGTAAATCAGGTTTTATAGTTGAATGTGGATTAGACAAGCCATAGCTAATTTGTCAGGTTTTGACTGAATGCCAATATTTTTGTTACATATATGACATTTTAATCAACGTCATCTTTGAACTGAAGGCCTATTGGAGAAGGAATTTCCATCTGACCTGTCACTGGTTTTTAACAGTGAGCAAAAAAAAGGAAGAATGAAATGAACTAGAAGCAAATTGCTAAGTTAGAAAAAGTGTGGTGAAACATAACAAGATAATCAAATTAGATGTTGAGAAGGAAATAAAAATATTTCTCATGCAACTGATTGGGTTCCCTCTGATATACTGCAGCTTTCATACACTGTGGGGTAAGGAAACTGCTTTATCAATGTCCCGTTATTGCTGCAAAACACATGATACCAATGGGCTGCTCATGATTCATTAAGGCCTCTGAAAAAATAAGGGTTTATTCAAATGCTTCAGCTCTGCCTTGTTAACCTTGTTAGTACTCAGAGAATGGCAATGAGCTGAGAAACAGCAGAGCTCATTTTGCAAGGACCCTGATTTACACGTCCTCCATGCGAGGACACTATTTTTGGAACATTTATTACAGATGTCGGAATCCCGAGTCTTTAATCACTGTGTTCTTAATTAATACCCTATTTGTTACTGTCAGTGGTTGAATACTGGATGTGCAGAATTCCACATGTGAAAGTACTTAATGTAATCAGGTAATACATTAGTGAGGTGCTGCTCAGCTGTTGGTCTGGTGGAATGTCAGGGGGTGCCAAAGAAAGCATTGCCAGAGAAAGGAAAGAAAGAAAGAAAGAAAGAAAGAAAAGGGAGAAAAGAAAGGAAGATTGTAAGTGCTGATAAGGGGCTATCTCTCCAGCCAGGAATGCTCAGGCTCACTTGAGGTGAGTGGAGGTTGCATTGCCTTGTGCTGCTGGTGGGCTGTGATTTCTCTCTGAAGCAACCAACTGCTGCACAAGTGTCCAGTGTGCTGCTGGCTGCACAAAGAGCTTCTGTAGGATAAATAAGAAAGATCACAAAAGCATGCATGAGGGAGCAATGTCTTCCAAACAGATGACAGACTGTTTCTGGGCTGAAGAACAGTGGCTAGTTTCTAGTGCTGTTGTTCTGAAGAGATGTGTGTGCTGGAATATGAAGTGCAGATAGAGAAGTAGCCTTCCAGAACCTAAAAGGGACCTACAGGAAGGCTGGGAGAGGAACTTTTACAAGGGGATGTTGGGATAGGAATGGTGGAATGGCTTTAAACTGAGAGTAAGTTCAGATTATATGTTAGAAAGGAATGCTTTACTGTGACGGTGGTGAGGCCCTGGCACAGAGAGTCAGTTCAATTTGGGAACTGAGACCCCCACCGGAGTCCAATGAGGGAGGTGGATGCTCCTTCTCTGTCATTTTGAGCAGGAACCTCAGCTCAATGCTAAAATTCATTCCCCAAAGCAAGCCATTTCTTGCCTTTAAGAGTACCTAGGGAGAAGCCAGACACTTAGGGTGAGTGCCAGAATTAGTGCAGATGAGAGGAAGAATTAATAGTTTCACCCCAACAACAGTCTTTCATTTTGGTGGTTCTGATTTCTGTATGGATTATTCTAAAAGGAAAAAAAAAAGCAAAATAAGATTATTTACAATGAAAAGCTAAGGTTATATTGCAATACATTCCTAATAAGACTATGGCTTCTGGTCTCTGGCAGTGATGGTCACCATTACTTATCCTCAGAAGGAATGCAATTTTTTTATATGACTTCTATCATATATTAATGGCAAGACAGTGATTCTTTCAAAAGCATCCAAGCAGGACCCGGTCTGTGCTACGGAAAGTTTTTTATCTCACTTTTAGAATCAAGCAATCATGTTACTGGAGTAACATCTTTACCCAAGGCTTGACCCATTTCTACTGACAAGTTCTTATTACAAAAAAAGGAATGAAAATTAATTTGTCCTCTATGTATGTGTTTGAATGTCCACATGTAATTCCATGGTATCAAAGCAGGTAACTCTCTCTTCTATGTTTTATTGTTAGTGAGTGGTTAAGAAAAGGAAAAAGACAGTCCAAACTGACTTGATAGAGGAATTTAAATATTGTTGAAAATATTTAGCTGAATTTTCCAAGCCCTGTGATCTTTAGACAAAGGGTAGAAACTGTATAAATTAAAATCATATGGGATGTAAATGAGTTCTGTGGTCATCACCTGGCTTTGGCACTCTGATTTTGTGAGGCTTGGGAAGTTAAATTTGGCTTTTGATGGTTTTCAATGTTTTAAAGGAGTCAAAAAAAATTTAAACCTGCTAGCTGTCATGACGTGGGTGGTAATTTCAGAAAGTAAGAATGACAGTGCACAAAATATACCTGGATCACAGTATCACAGTATAGAAGAGGCTGGAAAGGACCTTGAAGATCATCTAGTCCAACCTATAATCCTATCCTCTACATCTAGATCATATCACTCAGTACCTCATCTAGCTTCCCTTTGAACACATCCAGGGTTGGTGACTCAACCACCTCTGTGGGCAACCCATTCCACATCCGNGATCAACACGGGCTCCAAGCTTGGTGTCATCCACGAATTTACTCATGATGGCCTCAATCCCATCATCTATATCATCAATGAAAATGTTAAACAGGACCGGGCCCAGCACCGACCCTTGGGGGACACCGCTAGTAACCAGTCGCCAACTAGATGAGACACCATTAACCACCACTCTCTGGGCCCTGCCGTCCAACCAGTTCCTGACCCAGCAGAGAATATTCCTATCGAAACCACTTGCTGCCATCTTCTCCAGGAGTATATCATGGGAGACTGTGTCGAATGCTTTACTGAAATCCAGATACACCATATCCACAACCTTCCTCTCATCCACCAGGCGAGTTACTTGATCATAAAAAGAGATCATGTTGGTCAAGCAAGACCTACCCCTTCTAAACCCATGTTGTCTGGGCCTGATCTCTTGTCCACCCTGCAGTTGTTGCATGATAGCGCTCAGCACTATCTGTTCCATAACTTTTCCTGGGACCGAGGTGAGGCTAACAGGATAATTTTTTTTGCATTATACTATTTAGACGTAGTTAATCTGCATCAAAAAACTTGCATTGATTATGACTGCTTCAGCCTCATTTTATGTTTCATCCATGCAGCATTATTTCTTTAATTTTGTTGCCTTTCCAATGTTTAAAATCTGATTGAAAAGAAAAACACATTGTGACAGGTTGTGGTGTATACATTGTTGGGCAAAGTACTATGCATTTTTTTGACAAGAAGTTTAAAACAAGATGACACAGGGAGCGAGAATGGGGTCAGGTGAAGGGCCTTAGCAAAAAAAATAAGAATTGGGACCCTGGTATAGAGGAAAAGAAGAAATAATGGGCAGAAGTCTGGGTACAAGAGGAGCAAGAAATGGACCAGTTTCCTTACAGGGGGAGAAGAGGGACGCTCCTGGTAAAGGCACTTGGGAGAAATAATGACTGGATATCTTCCCTTTTCAGTTACCATCAGCATCTGTTACTGATAATTTCTGTGTTTTTGAAGAAGAGCTGGTATAGAAAGTGAGCCAGCCCACCAACATAGCCAGCAGAGGAAAAAGAACAGGTTAGAAGAAAGGGAAATGCAGGAGTTTTTATATCTGATGGTAAACACTTTCATCCTTCCCTGCTGCTTGAATAATGCATCCTAATTTGACATGACTATACTGGTCACCAAGTTCATGCTAGGGTTATATAATCACAATCTGATCATTTTTCTTAAGTGCTGCTCAGCACAGAATCCTTTTATGTGGATAAAGGAAAGCAGCTATTCTTTTTCTTGTGATTTTTGGCTTGGGTTGATAGAAGTGTCGGCCAAGAATAAAAATACCTTTATAATCTTTAGCCTTTTTCCCTACAACACTTTGGAGTTGTACTATTATTTCTTCATCGTCCTTCTATCAGCTGAAAGAGAGCCTGGTGTTTATGCCTCTGTTGGTTTAATAGTATATGGCTTTTGTTCAAGTTTATTGAAGAATTTGCCAGAAAATGAGTGTGGTCTTCACATTGTGCCTGGCCACATGTTAATGAATCTGGGGGGTTTATTTGGCCCCTCTCTGCTCAGAGGCACTAAGCTGGAACTCAACCCCATTCCATTGTTGCACTTCTGTGTCAAGTCTCTTCTATGACTGACAAGATCTGGATTTTCTGGGATTGTGTGCAAAATGCCTGAACTTCAGTTAGCTTTTCTGCAAAATTTAGGAGCACCACCTGCCACTTATCCATCTATTCCTGCTTCACCAGCTCTTGAGTTGTCTCTGTGGAAGATGTTGTAGGAATCGTCAAAGATGTTTGTGCTGAGAGGAGAGGTTATATCATCAAGGGATTTTATTCCTATGTAGAGTTCCTGTGTAGAGTAATAATTTCTCAATATTGGTTTGGGGTTGTTGTGTTGGGGTTTTTTCGCATAATACGGCCACTTGCAAGGAAAAACTTACTTTCTCAGAAAGTCCTTGCCTGACCTTTTTCCCTATAAATGAAATAAGGTGCAGCCGCCATGGTTCAAATTGCACTTGCAACCTTGTCTCAGGATTTAAGTGTGCCTGGCTCAACTTTTGTTGGGAGACTTCAAACGTGAACGATGCTGCAGCAAATAGCCATGCTGGTGTCACCCTCTTTAGGAATGGAATTGCACAGGTAGGAGAGTTGAGTTCTTCTGGACTATATGCAATTTAAGCACTCACTGCTCTGTAGTTTTAAAAAAGCCAAGAAACACTTTTCAGATCCTAATTTAATTGACTGTAATCAACTTGTACACTCCGTGTATTTAAGCTAGAATAGGTGGGATGAAGCCTTCCTGGGAGGTTCTCATGCCCTCTGATGCTGGAAGGAATCTGGAAGGATAATTCTGGATAGACTCCTATCTCCCAGTTGACTGAGGTTCCATGAGATGGGTCTTATGCATACGGTGTTCAGCTGTGGTGAAATATTGGTTGTGCTTTGGGTGCTACTCATATGAATAACTAGACACAGAAATCTGGTCTGTTCCCCTTGCAAGTTTACTACCTGTCTGCATTAGGCCATCCAATGTGCAGAATGAGATTTATGTGAATGTTGCATAGAGGATTAGTAGTTTTCAGAAGAAGTTACTTTTATCTGACTGTTGTTTTGGCAAAAGAAGTAGATGAATAGTAAGTACTCATACTGCTGCAGAGCTTTTGATATAAAAATACAGGATGAGCTTTATTTTGCTTGGGTTTTACAAATTAGTTGTATTTAAATGCTTTCTGCAGAGACAGCTGTTGATTTTCACTGTGTGTGCTTTCTTGGTGGGGGTATTGTTTTTATTTTAAATTTTGCAACCAGCAGCAATGCACTGAATTGATTGTCCTTTTCTGACAATAGTGTTACTATCTGTGCTCGTTTCCTTTCCTGAAAAACAAGGACAACGAGTGCACTGCAGGGAGGGCCTCTGTGCTCCTGCCCAGGGGTGGGTACGTCAGAAAAGGGCTGGTTTGCACCTGGGCTGGGCAGGGGGATTTGTCACACACTGCAAACCCAACACGAGCAGGTTGTAATACTGGACTTGGTGTAATATTCAAGCACACACATTGAATCCATCACCTCCAGAAAAGTGACTTTATTTTACAGGCAGACAGGGAAATCCTGGAAAACTAGGACAGTAACACTGATAGCGTGTTTCGAGGGAGTCTTTTGCAGATAAACCCCACAATGTTTGTGGAACATTCCAACTCTACATCAATACAGTATTTAAAAAAAAAAAAAAACACAACATACCAAAACACTCATCAGGAAATGAACAATTTTATATTTAGGGCTTTGGATCCTATGCAGTAAATAAAGGCACTGAGCAATTTGTATAATAGGAATTGTAAATAGATTTCCCTGTGCTGAGCCCCACAGAACTTTTGCATTAAATCTGCGCTTCCAAACTTTTGAATGTCTGACTTTGTCCATGAGTTTTTCAGGATTTGAGTTTTTCAGTGTAATAAATGTTTAAAATTAGTGGTCCAGTGAAATTAGCCTGGTAGGACAGGAAAAAAGATGAGCTGGCATTAACCTTCTGCTTTTGAATGTGTGGCTTTTGAAAAGTTTTGGAAATATGGTAATTTAATTTATAAAGGCATATACTGGTGTAAGATGACCAAATTTTTTAGCCTTCAAAAAGAGTTAAACCAGAGAGTAGCCTAAAGCTTCAAGTGAAACCTGGTTAACTGTTTTACAATATTTTAGTTCCAGCATCTAAGACGCCTGACCCTTTATGATGCCTGTTTTCTGCAATGTGTGGTCTGGGACAAGGCTGGAAGAGAAAGTCATACTGTCTGTGAAACTGAGAATAGCTACTTAGCATCCAAATATGTAATTAGGGAGCTTTTCATGCCTTTTTAATAAGTTGTAGTCATTAGTAAATTGCCAGTCTCATACCCCTCAAATGATTCAGAGTCTTTAAACTTGACTGGACTGGCCCAATTCCATGCAGAGCAGATGCTTTTTTGTCTCATTTTATTCTTTCCCTTTTGTTAGGGGCTTCAGCTGCAAGGTTTACCTACATGGACCCTGAGGAAAATTAATGCAAATTAACTAGAAGTATGAAAGTGGATTAAAATGCATTAAAGCTAAACTGCATGATCTCATATAGATGCTGTTACTCGAAATTACCAAGACTTTAATCTCATCAGGATTAATTGACCTCTAGTGTAAATCCAGGCAAACAAAATAAAAACATGTTGGCTCTGAGTTAGAGTGCTTATAAATCAGTAATCACATTTAAATTCATTTCTTAATTAAAAAAACCTGGTTGATTAATTACAAAGTTATTACAAATGGACTTTAAAATTAGGTTAGTCATATCACATTTGACTGACATTTTAAGTTTTAAACTGGATTATTTATGTGGACTAATTTATTTAACCAGAAATTCACCAGGTAGATAGATGTCCCCAACTTCCATAAACCTGAAAGTGTCGCTGATGCCTTAAAACACCCTGGATAAAACCTTTTGAGTACTTCAAGTTAATTTTGATTTGACTTTAGCTTATGGTCTACAATAAAGATGGGAAGTCACAGGGTTTTCCCCTTAGTAATTTCTGAACCGTATATGCTGAAAATACAACGAGCTGTGCAGCTGTGTCTCAGCTTATCATCTCTCCTCAGACACACTTTTGGTTTCTCATGGGATTCTCCCAAGCAGATGAAACGTGCCAGCACAAAATCCTGTCCTTACCTTAAGGTATCTACAGAAGCGATCCACCCATCCATCCTCTTTCACCCTCCCCTGTACTCATATATATGTTTGCACTGAGAAAGTTGGCAGTACTTTAAATTAATGGGCTACCAAGACCTTTAGTCATCCTCTCAGGATGTTCTAGACGGATGAGCGGAAGTAATAATCTTGCCGTATCATTATTTAATTTACTTCAGCAAATGTTTTCCCTTCTTCATTCCAAAAATATAGCGAAATCAGGTGCTATTGTACTTGGGAGATGAGGTTCTGGAGACAATTATAATAACTATATTTAAAAATATGCCCTGAAACCACAGTAATCTATGAATCTACATATGCAAAATGGAAGGGAAACTTTGCACTTGTAGTGCTTTTCAGGTTTATAAGGTGGGTTGTGTTGCCAGTGTTATGTGCCATCCCTCATGACTTGCAGGCCGTTTTCAGGGACCATGATTTCTACATTAGAAGGTGGTTTGCCCTCAATATTTGCAGCTTGAAAGGAGTCTACACAGAGGCTTGAGAGAATGCAGGAGAGTTAACTCTGGGTTTTGAATGTGAAGGTACTAAAGGAAAAGCAAAGTAACTACCAAGTCATTGATATAATATACATACGCCAAAGAAATACGCCAAAAATGCCAAAGCCATGGGACAATAATTGGCAGATAATACCTATAGGCGTTTTTTGGTGTCAAACAGATGAATTATCACTATATTCTTGTCCAGCAAGCCCAGCTGTGATACCCAAGGGATGGGTATGATCTCATAAACTAGCTAGGGCTGCCAAAGATGTGGTTAAACTGGAGCCTGCCACAAATGCATAATTGAGAAAATATACTTTTCTGATACTTGGAACTTGTGGCCAAAACATAGCTATCCTCTTAGATCCTGGAGGATCTTCTTCTTTTCCTTTAACAAAAGCCCTTTTAAGGAACTCAACACAATAACCCAGAGTTTATTCAAAGAAGCTCTCTCTAGAGTCTGCCTGTTAGAGGCAGACATGAACACTCAAGTGATATGTATTATGTCGGTCTCTTATTCTGGGGAGAATTTTACCCCAAACCTGAGATGTATATCCCAGAGCTGGATGTTACAAAATACTTTTTCAGCCATTGAAATAACTTGGAAATCATTTAAACCTTACGATCCTTTGAGCTGCGTTATTTTCTGTGATAACCCACATAGTTTTTCATGTGCTGTCCCTCTTTTGAGTCTGCCTGGAGCCACTCTCCACAATCCCTGCGGTCCCATCTGTGTTGCTGTGGTGAGCTTTTCGTCCACTTCAAATCAGGCAACCTTTTGTGGTCCTGATGCAACTCTAAACCAGACAGCTGACATAAATCCCGACTATCTCCACAGCCACAGGCTCTCCCATTCAGGCAGATTGGTATAGTTTACTCAGTGTTTTTAATGTTCCTTCCCTATCAGCACTATTCAGACGTGCAGCTATCCAGAAGGGAAAAGTAAAAGAGAAGAATTAAACATTTCCTTTCGCATTACTGGAGCCTAAAAATTGTACAGTACCACTATTTCAACCCTTCCTACTTATCAACAGTCACTTTTTTATCTTGCAATGTGCAAGGTGTATGGACACATGGTAAATACAGAAATGACCTACAGTAAGGCCAAAACTCTTCTACTTGTTCTGCATCCAGTCCAGTTTCTGTCATGTTAAGATTAGGAAATGAATTCAGATGGGTTTGTGGGTCAACCCTACTGCGTGGTTGACCCTCACTAAGTATATCAGAGATTTTTTCTGAAGATGCTGTCCTCAGTGTGCTGGCACAGTTGCCACTTGGATAGCTGGATCATGCTTTTTTCTCCTTTTTTTTTTTTTTTGTCTCTTTAACTCTCATAGACCGAACAGTATTTTCTCATTTCTCATTTAAGTCACCTTAAAAACCAATATTGTGGTCACTCCCACTGATTCCTATGTGCTAAGGCAGACCTCACTAGAGAGACTTCTCCAGTGGAGGTGATGCTTCCATGAAAGGAAATAGAAATAAAATTATGAATTTATTGGCTTATTGGTTGTCCACTCTTGAAAGGGAGGGAGATCAATGATGCACCTTCATCCTAAAATCAGTATAATAGGGAGATATGTATATATATTGAAATATACATTTATATATCAAAAGATGATAACCTTAGAAAGCCTCATAAAGAAAACAGTCTACACAAATGATACTGTACATCTAATTGAACCAGCACAGGTAAATTAAGTGCATGTGCAAAGGTGACTGTATTTTCAGATACCAGGAGTATATGGATGTCATATGACAGAACCACCAGTGCAAATATGAGATTGTTGGAGATACAACCTAGAAAGCATAGTTCAGTGATGTTACTAGTCAACAAATCCTGTATCCTTGACTGCTCCAGTTGTCTCATTTTGCTAGCGCTGTGCTATTATTATACATTTAATGACAGCTTCTTGTAAGCTGCTTACGAGTCATGTCCACACACACCTGCTTAGATATTCCTCACAGCTCCCAGTATATTATTGACAGAAGCAAAATTGATCTGTGGACACGTTTTTCTCTTAGTTCTGATCTTCTGCAACAAGGGCAAGGAGCCTAAGTGCTGTTTCAGCTAAAGCCGAGTGAAATGAACTGAAGCTGAGGACACAAACTGCCATTTGCTAAAATCTAGCAGCTTCCAATCAACACTAAGTTTTGCCTGCTAGTTATACTTTATGGCTCTTGGTTGTCTTTGTGAGGGACAATTTGGGAAAACCTCGAGTTTTTCAAGAAGAAAGTTTCAGCTCAAGAGCATGCAGTGAAATCTTAATTTTCAGTCTGTCTTGACTCATCTCTGTCTTTCTCTGTTTACCAGTCGCAGATGGGTTTAGTTCTTTAGTTCTTGTAACCCAATGCACATGCAATGGTCACAAAGTTAGTGCAATAGTGGCTCTTAGTTGCTGAAAAGACAAGATTAATTTTAGACACTGGTTTTCTGTCTCCTGAGCAGAAGGACCCTGCTTTCCCCTGCATAGAAGTTAAGGAAGAAAGGCCAACCAATTCAGACCTTTCAAAAATCAGACTTTTTGTTGCACTTCTTAGAAGCTGTGGGGGTGACTTTGGGCTTCTCATTTTTTTCCCCTGACATTACTGACCAGTGAAATATTTTGGTGGATCTTGACTAAGTGCCTTGTACTTTCTTTGAAATACCAAATTATTAAAATATACAATTCATCCCTAACTTGCAGAACTTTGTATCCTGACCTCTCCTCAGTGAGACTTTTTACCCTCAGAAGTAGGAAATTGCAACCCACCCATGCCAGTCCCGGTGCCTTTCCTTCAGTCTCATTTGAATATCATCTTGGCAACTAACTAAAAAATGAATGGAGAGGCCTGCACAGAAATGTGGTCATTTCTACAACCCACCTAAACCTGACAGACAACTGAGCAAAGCTATTTTTCTGTCATTTGTATGTATGTCATTTTTCTGTATTTGTATGAAAACAGAATTTTTACTATGTGTAACAGTTTGTGCAATTCAGGATGAAATACTGTTCTGCTGGCTTGTTTCTCTTGAGATGATTTCAAATACAACAGGCAACTGAGAGAGGAAAATCCAGTGACTGGACCCATGGGCTGGATCGCAGAGTTCTGCCACTTTGGCAGTTTACAGTAATTCAGCAGTGTTTATGATGATAAGAAAGCAATTTGGTGAAAGTGAGGTAAAACAGCTAATATAGAGCAAGATAAAACTGCAGTTAATTCAACCATCAGGAAACTGACCACTGAAAAATGTTCCTGATATGTCATTTTGAGTCAGTCCAGGTTGTGATTTTACTCAATCCACTCCTTGTTTAAGCTTCAGTGCTAAAAAGACCATTTGTCAGAGTGTCACTCAAGCAAACTTTATGCAACAGATACAAAGCAACCATAGTACATTGCTGTGGTGTAGCGAGACACAGAGGCCCTTGCCAGTAAGGTTTTTCTTATACTGTTTGTATTTCATCAACCTTTCCAAAAGATAAAGATGTGATGTTGGTGGGAAACAAAATCCAGTAGTCCGATGGTGTTTATCAACTGCTTAGAGCCCGAGTTGTATGAGAAGTCAAACTGAAAGTGAGTAAAGACAATAAACAGAATGATAGATGTACTGGCACCTATTTGCATGTTATTTCAAGTCGTTGACAGGCTGGGATATAGCCTGTGCATACACAAATGTGCTTTTGCCCTCACGTTTTTGCCAGGCATTCTCTCTGCAAGAGCAGTGTAACTCTGGTGCCTACATTCAACAACAAAAAAAAAAGCAGCTCACGAGAATGCTGTGTACCAGAATACTGCATACACGCCTTACTGCTTTCCTAATGCATAATCAGCAAATAGAGAATGTTAATAAAAAAAAAAATTCTAGTAGCTTTAGTCATCAAGCAAATGCTTCCATTTTAGATGAGAAATTGAAAAGAACTACAGCAAACAGTCCTTTAAAAACAAAACGTCTTTAAATTCTGAGGGGTTCTCCACTTTAAAAGTGTCCACCTACCACTGCCACCACTAAAACTATTGCATAAACGTTCACAGCTGTGAATAAGTGTTTCAAAACATGATTCATAACTAGCATTTAAAAAGTGATCATTTTGGAAAACAGGACAGTGTATCAAAAGTCCACTCGTAACAAAAAGAATCTCATCTATTTTTCCACCAGCCAAAAACTGAACTGACAGAGAAATAACACCTTGCTACTGGAACTGGATATCTGATATTCTGAGAAGAGAGAAAAAACATGTTATGATGTCAAGTAATTTCTTAGTAGAAAGGAGGACGACAGCTAAAACCTGGGCTGTAAGTCTGTCAAGTTTCTCCAATTTAAGTCAAGTACCTGTGGGGCTATTACAGGTAATATGGTTATTAGTAAAAAGGCTCCCTTAAACTGTAGTCTAAGAGTTGAATTTTCCTTTTGCTTCATAAACACACTCAGATCATGAGGTTTCTGCCACTTTGTGTNCCTAGCTCTGATATCAACTGCGCAATAGAAATCCATCATGCCTTATGGTGGGATTCGTGTTGCTTAATTTTTGATGTCTAAATATCCAAGTGAAATCTCCCAACAGGAGAGGGTAGGGTAGGCAGAATGAGCTGCTCTTTGGGAGTGCTGTGAGAGCTACAGAAGTGCCCTGAACCCACTGCTCACATGAGGCAAGTGGCTTAAT
>WEKX01009296.1:821226-842924 GCA_013390025.1 Pitta sordida | reverse complement strand
AAGGGTTTTCCTTTTTTTTTTTTTTTTATTATTAACATCCATGAGCTTTTTGTTGTCTCTTGTTCCTCTCTTTTTAAACTGAGAGATTTTTTTTGTGTTTACTCTTAGTAGCTTTTGTGCCAGTTTAATTTCTGTGTGTATTTTTAGCAAACCGCCATCTGTACAATTAATGGAAAATCCCATTTTACACAGGTTTTTAAAGTTATTGTTTCAATTGTGTTACAACACAAAGATAGCCCCCTGTCCCAGGGAGCTTTCAGTGTGAGACTTAAACAAAATGCAGCTACTAACTAAACAGACTCTGAATCTTTCACAAAAAATAAAACATTGGCTGTCAGAAATAATATATAGAACTGCTTAACATGAAAAATTGCAAATCTTCAACTGACCACATATCCTGCAGGAGTAATTATGTCATTTCAGGAGAAAATAAAACAGCCACGTTTTGTCAAATATAAGGCATTTCACACACTATCAATTTTACAGATATAAATACCTAGGGGCATACACAAACTCTATGATCACCGATGGCAAATTGCCAAGTGAGGACAGATTCATTAAACATTAGAAGTATCAGGCACCCACCCAAAGCCATAAATTAAAATTTTAAGCCTTGAACGTTATGCCACTGCATACAAGTTAAATATGTTTGGAGACATTTTTATGCAGCCTAATTAGAACTGAATGGAAATCCCAGTTAATGTATGATGTAGCTCTTCCTTAGCGTAGTTTTCTTGGCTAAAACCACTCTTAAAAGAGTCATATTCCTTTCTGCAACTTGCTGCAGCTAAAAGAAGCTGGTGGTAAATTGGGTCCAGAAGACATTAGGAAGCTGCTGCAAGTGGATGTTTAAAACAAGCCCAGTTTGTTTAGGTTAGTGGGACCGCCGGTAAACTTTTGTAATCTGCAGGCAGAAAGAGTGAGTTCTTAATTAATATTCTCAATAGCAGTGACTAATCTTCTTTGAAACCAGCTCCTGTCACCAGATGAAACTGTCAGCAGGCTTCTGCAGCTACTGTTTGAGCAGCCAGTCTCTATTTACAGTTTGAAAAAGCAATGTGCATCTCGGCAACCAGATACAATTAAACTTGGAGTTTAAACAGCACGACAAGCCAGAGCCTCCTTTTCTCATCTTGCTTACTGGGTTACACANTGACAACACCATCATTTTTCTTAACTGTAGCTGAACTGGGAGACCTTCAAAGGCTTATTGTTGCACTAGCACTGAACCCTCAGACTGTATCCAGCGGACTTTAGATTGGTTTTATTTTCATATGTGATTGCCTTCCTGATTTTGTTTTCCGGTCTTTTTTTAGCACTGTAGTTTTTAAGTAGTTATTGGCAAGGGAGTGGAAATTCTACTTCAATATGTCATTGGTGGTATGTATTTGAAAGGAAAAACTAAAGATATTTTAAAAGGCTTTCTTGAATAATGATGGGTTTTCCTTTTTTTTTTTTTTTTATTATTAACATCCATGAGCTTTTTGTTGTCTCTTGTTCCTCTCTTTTTAAACTGAGAGATTTTTTTTGTGTTTACTCTTAGTAGCTTTTGTGCCAGTTTAATTTCTGTGTGTATTTTTAGCAAACCGCCATCTGTACAATTAATGGAAAATCCCATTTTACACAGGTTTTTAAAGTTATTGTTTCAATTGTGTTACAACACAAAGATAGCCCCCTGTCCCAGGGAGCTTTCAGTGTGAGACTTAAACAAAATGCAGCTACTAACTAAACAGACTCTGAATCTTTCACAAAAAATAAAACATTGGCTGTCAGAAATAATATATAGAACTGCTTAACATGAAAAATTGCAAATCTTCAACTGACCACATATCCTGCAGGAGTAATTATGTCATTTCAGGAGAAAATAAAACAGCCACGTTTTGTCAAATATAAGGCATTTCACACACTATCAATTTTACAGATATAAATACCTAGGGGCATACACAAACTCTATGATCACCGATGGCAAATTGCCAAGTGAGGACAGATTCATTAAACATTAGAAGTATCAGGCATCCACCCAAAGCCATAAATTAAAATTTTAAGCCTTGAACGTTATGCCACTGCATACAAGTTAAATATGTTTGGAGACATTTTTATGCAGCCTAATTAGAACTGAATGGAAATCCCAGTTAATGTATGATGTAGCTCTTCCTTAGCGTAGTTTTCTTGGCTAAAACCACTCTTAAAAGAGTCATATTCCTTTCTGCAACTTGCTGCAGCTAAAAGAAGCTGGTGGTAAATTGGGTCCAGAAGACATTAGGAAGCTGCTGCAAGTGAATGTTTAAAACAAGCCCAGTTTGTTTAGGTTAGTGGGACCGCCGGTAAACTTTTGTAATCTGCAGGCAGAAAGAGTGAGTTCTTAATTAATATTCTCAATAGCAGTGACTAATCTTCTTTGAAACCAGCTCCTGTCACCAGATGAAACTGTCAGCAGGCTTCTGCAGCTACTGTTTGAGCAGCCAGTCTCTATTTACAGTTTGAAAAAGCAATGTGCATCTCGGCAACCAGATACAATTAAACTTGGAGTTTAAACAGCACGACAAGCCAGAGCCTCCTTTTCTCATCTTGCTTACTGGGTTACACACACCCACAGCAGCCACCAGGAAAGACCTTTGTGCACTGGACATGGCAAATAGAATAGGTTGAAACAGGAGCTGCTTAATTTGCAGGAAATCCAAGGGAAGATTGTGCGGTTTGGTCTATAATCATAGGTACATTAGGGAGTTGAAAGATGAAAAGCAATAATGAACTGTTGCTCTCTTGTAGTGGGAGAGATGTTCTTTCCCTTCCACTCAGCCCAGGCATTATTATTAGGTACTTGGTACTTCATCCAACTCCAGATTTCTTACTTATCCTTCACCAGCAGTTTGCTGGCTGCCATTGCATAAGGAGCTTGCAAAGGGTGCAAAGTCGTGGTCTTTTTCTCCCTTTAATGGGGCATTGGTGTAAGTGTCAAAGATTCCTTATTGTTGTGTCAAGTTGCTTCTTAGATTTAAAATTACAGCAGTATACATATTTTTCTTTCTGTTTTTAATAAAATTTCATCCAAGTGTTAACTTCCAGCCAAAGCATCTCAGTATACTAAACTTTAGGCATTAAATAAAAGAAAAAAAAATCAGAGCTCCATAATTTTGAAATACTAATACAGAAAGATTTTGAAATACGACAGAATATTCTTCATTAGTATTCCTTTTTTTGTTTCTTTGCATTCAAAGGATGAGTTTCCCAATAAGGCTTCATCGTGTTCATAGCCAACAAGTAACTGTGCAGTTATGAAAACTGAAGCATAGTCAGTCTTAAGGATAAAGTCAGACCAAACAGATGTGTTTTGATTCAGTTGTGGATAGCAGCTTCTACATGATGGAGAGATGATTCCTTGCTCCCCTAAATCACAGTTATTCCCAGAGGAAGGTTCCTAGTCCAGACCAGAGATGATGGAGGAGCTGATGTGGTGCCAGGATAGGTGGGACACTGGACAACAGCGGAAGTGTTTGAGGGTAGGCTGGATGAGGTGTTGAGTGATATGATCTAGATGTAGAGGATAGGTTAGTTGGGATATAGGTTGGACTAGATGATCTTCAAGGTCCTTTCCAGCCTTATCTATACTGTGATAACTGTGATACGACCAAGAGTCACGATGTGGCAGCTTTTGCATCAGCAATGGCGCTTGTGCTGGGACTAAACCCAGCTGCCTCCCTCGGGTTTTCTTCTCCTTTTCTGATAAGCCTGAACTTAAACTGAGTGATTGTTAGGTAGTAATAATATTTTAGAAGTTACAAATGATTTGAGCAATCCAGTGATGAGTGAAGTGCTCTTTTGGTGAAGGGAGTTGCAGAATAGAATGACAGTTATAAAGTAATGAAATTGCAGCAATTATGTTTTTCATCTTGATTCCCTTTTCAGAGATAATGATGAAAGGCTCTGGAGGTAAAGGACACAGGATGAATAATTGATTGCAAAGCATATTCACAAGTAGGAAACAGCAACAAAAAATCTCCACTGACTGTTGCAAAGATCCTGCAGGGAATGCTGATTGTAGATCATTTCTTTGAAGGACTGGATATTAGTGACTTTCATGGTAAATTAAGGTTGGGTTACACTTGGCATTAGCTCTGTTTGAAGTTCAAACAAAAGATAAAGGTCCCTTCAAAAATAACACAGGGAATTTTTTTTCGTGTTTTGTTTTATCGAATTAATAATGCTCATGTACTCCCCAGTCGCCCTACAGCTATGATTCCTGAGCATGTGTATGCATAAATGAGAGATACAGGCTCTTAGAATTCACCACAAAAATTAAAACAGGAAGGCAGATGGCAGTCTTTTATTCTGTCTGTATTTCACTTAATCAGCTTCTCTTATCAGAAATGCTGCTTTAGAAATCAGTGCTTCCTGCTTGTCCTTTTGCGAACTAGAGACACACAAGCTGCTTTTTTGTGAACGTTCTGCTGGCTGAAACACAGGTAGGCAATACCTATCCATAGGGTAGGTAAGAAAAGTGAAAGAGAGTAAAATTACCTCAAAACATTCAGCATATGTATTAGCTAGGTTTAACAGAAACTCTTTGCCTAAATATAGACAATTCCGGGGCATTAATTTTCCTCTTTGAGCTACTGCAAGGTAGAATGTCAGTGGAGTCACCCTGGCATAGGGAGTAAAGAACCAAATCTCTTTTGCCTGGATTAATGAAGTCTGAAATCAAATTAAACTCAGGGGAAAGGGGGAGAGAGACAGAGAGAGGGGCACTTACATGTCCATTCTTACCAGTTTGGTAGCTCCTATCACAACCCACCTCTAAAGGTGGGGTGACTGAGGTTCTCAAAGATCCTTTGGGGTGGATTAGAGTGAAATGACACTGAATGACAGAGAGAGAATGAGAGAGAGAGATATGTGTGGCAGGTTTATTTTAGACCAATCTGATTGCAGTAGGAAGGAGGTATGCAGCCATTTTGGCTATTGTCCATAGAAATGTCTATTGTCTATAGAAATATACAAGTACAAAGATATCACTTAAGAAAATATCAGCAAAGCACCCACTGCTATGGCAAATGGAGATTGTTGGAGTCATTAACTCTTAACCTCTCACAGCTTGTTATGAAAAGGGAAGGAGGGAGGGAGGCAGGCAGGAAGGAAGGAAGGAGAAAGAGATTAAAAATGACTGAGAAAAGAATGGCTGGCAAGCTGGACACTGTCACGGCAGATTTTTGGAATTAATTTACTTATTTTTCAGGTGTGTATTTTAGTAAGATTTAATGAGCTGCTGAAAAGAGGAGTGCTGCTTTTTTTGACTGATGGCAGTAAGATGAAAACAAGTGGCTTTTAAGAATGACGTTAACTAGCAATTTAAAAGTTAATAGAGATCCTATGAATCTGTGTTGGCAGCACCTGGAAGATGCAGGTGGGAATTCCACTGAGATAAATAGCAAGCCAGGGGCAGAAGAAAATAATAAAGTCTTATTTGCAAAATCTGGATACAACATCAGTCCTTCTGGCAAAATGTTTTTCAACAGCCTTGTCCGCACTGAAAGGTTAAAAAAAATATTTTGAGGAAAATCTGGGACTAGTAAGATGTTTATATTAGTATTTCAAATGCAGATTGCTCTTTTAGAATAACAGTTTTAAATTTTTGTAGTAGCATTTAAAGTTTCAAATCGCAAGTGTGATAGGTGAAGGGACACATAAACCAACCACAGTATCCTTGTTTCACAACAATTGGAGCTCCGTGGCCCTGAGTGCTGGATGACAAGTGTTTCAGAATTAGGTCAACTCTCTGTATCATACAGATCAAGAGATAGAAAGCATGTGCCTAAGTGACGTGCCTATATTCAACCCTGAAATACTTCCCTTGGCCCAGTGACAGTGGGAGTTCATACCACTGTCCACTGAGGGCTCTACTTTGGCCTCTTGCTTGCAGTCCAAACCCAGCGTAAAAGTAGAGTTCTTTGATTCTGCATGTTCTTGGTGGCAGAGGAGGAGAACACACTTCTTGGATTTGCAGATGACAGTGTGGGAGAGACTGCAAATGTACTGAAGGACAGGATTAGAATTTAAATTGATCATATAGAAATGAGCCGAAAATACAGGATGCATTTCAACAAGGGCCAGAAACTATCTTAGTAGTAATGAACTGCAGGCGTGAGGAATGGGAATGAATCAGCAAGACAGCAGTTCTGCAGAGAAAAGCTTGCAAGTGGTGTATTGGATTTGTGCTGAGCACAATGTCAGCAATATCATGGTTTTCAACACAGGCAAATGCCAGCCCGTGTTGTGTAACCAGGAGCAGAGACTGATTGATGTGTGAAATAATTCTTCCACCCTATTTCTCCTGGCGTTCATAAATCTTTAGATCAGGACTCAAATGTTGTCATTGGTACAAGAGCTTTGGGTATCAGAGGAAGCAGAGGATCTGATCAAAGGTTTTAGAGAAATGGACTAAAAAAAAAAAAGTGACTCATCTCTGGTAATTTAGTCTGGAAAAGTAAGACTGAAGGAGGAGCATGGTTCCACAAGTACATAAAAGACACCTAAAGGAGGGAAAGGATGCTCCGTTCTCATTTGCATCCTAGATAAGATAAACTGGAGCAAGAAACGTGCAGCTAAAGTACCTTTTATTTTCTAATGACAGAGAAAAATGAAGACCTGGATTAGATTACCTGGAGAGTTGTAGAAAACTTTGAGAATAGGCTTGGTAAATATGTACCATAAAGTACAGGGATGCAGGCAACCTACCTTGAGCAAAGGATGAGCTGGATGACCTGCCAGCTCCGTGGTCCTCCCTCTGGGTCACACTCCACTGCCAACAGCCTGGAGGGGCACTTACAGAGCAAAGCCCCCATCCAGCCTCATAAGGGCTGATAGAGCTTTACCTGACAGGACATGTGGCATCAGGCAGGTTGTGGCTTTTCTGAGGTGGTAGGAAATGGACAGGAGTCAGCCTAAAATGCCAATCATGTAAAAAGAGGCTGAAAGTAGAAGAATTCACCTGACTGTTTTGTAGGGTGAGATGCCAGATCAAGATGTTGGGCAAAGCTGTGCTCTGTCTTTTTCAGTCTGCCTTATCTTCATCTCCTTTAAGGTTGCTCTCTCTGTCTCATTTATCCCTTAGGATAAATTAATTTTGAATGTTTTTGTGAACAAATAAAGATCAGTGTCTTGTGGTTTTCATAACGAATCGCTTTGTGGTATGTCTTTGTCTGCACATCACGAATTCCAGTAGATAAGAAAACTGAATAAAGATTTCATGTAAAAAAAAAAAAAAGTACCACAGAAAAGAGCTAATTAGCTGAGGTGAAATAAGTTGTTCTGTGACTCGTGAAAATATGTTAGTCATAATGCTATTTTTGATAAACACCATGCAAACTCATTCAGACATGCTGTCAAACTAGGAAAGGGAAATGTGACAAGCAAAAAGAAGGACTCAAGATAATAATAAAAGAAAAATCAGAAGAAAGTTTTTGTGTCGTTAAGCTATCCCACAATGTCTCACTCAGTCCTCCCAAGAGCTGCTGACAACACTATAGCCGAAGTGGGTAAGTAGCCTCCTCAAGTTATGAAACTGGAGTGGTGTGATTTGCTCTGCAGAGGGTGGAGTAAGAATGAGGGTAAGGCTTGAGGTGTAGTTTTCAAATGGTGCACTTGAGGTCATGGACTGACTGGCTCCAGTCAGATTATTGCCCTCATGTCTGCAGACAAGCCTCTTAATAGTATACCCCGCCTTTAGAAACTGCACGGATGAAAAACAGCCCATCTGCAGGATGATGTATAAGATTCACCTACCCCCCTTACCAGACAGGACCCAGCAATTTGGTCCCAGAATATAATTCTTTATTGAAATCATAGAAATTAGGACTTTGCTGTCATTGAAAGGGGAAGAGTGGTAATATGTTTTCAGAAGAAAGAAGGGTGTGTAAGGGTTCCCTTAGGAACATCTGTGTGAGTGCGCCTGCCTATTTGTATGTTTTCCCCTTCATTTAGCAACCAGCAAAGTCAGGCTATGCACAACATTTCCATACTGGAAATCTCCTTTTAAGGCCAGGCAATCTGCCCTCCTGTAGCTCCTTCTTTCCTTCTGTGAAGGCAGGCTTCGAGGCAGAGCAGTGAGCAAGCTGCACTCCCATGGAAGGCTTCTAGTGGGTTGATTCTCTGTGACATCCCCTGTTACAGCCTCTCCCGGGGAGCTGAAACATCTTAAAGAAGCAAGACTGTCCCAAGTTTGAAAGTAAGCAACAGAAGCCACCATCTTCCCCCTCTGTTATCTCAAGCAGGGACTGTGTCCTTCCAATGACATCCCTGTAATGGAAATGCTCCTGTCTAGATTTTCAAAAGCATGTCTCTGGTTCTGGCAGAGTTGAGCTTGTTTCCTGTTCTACAGTTTGACAGATCTTGTAAGTGTAGTGGGCTATTTCCAATCACAAGACTCCTTTAAACTTCTCAACTGCTGCGTGATATCCCCAACATCGCATTTCTATGGTAAACATTGTTTTACTGTGTGTTTTAAAATAATTTCAGTAAATTGGTGACATCTTGAGATTGTAATGGGTTAGAAGTCCTGCACTTGTCAGAGTGACAGATGGAGAAACATCATGTGCCAATAGTAAATGTAATTTCTGGATATCATTTGCCTTAAAATACTTGCTTTCACATTCATGTATACAAGTGCACATAGGAAAGCAAACTCTCTAAAACTTTGGAACTGGAGCATCATCTGTATAATTCAGTAAAAAAGTTACAGTTTTGAAGGGAAAAAAATGTGAGCAGATAAATAGCGAAGGAATGAAATCCTCAAACTTTTTTCTGTGATTTCTGCTAGAGATGTCTCTTCATAAAGTTTGGTTTCTCAATCTTCTTTTAGATGCAGTGCCTCTATAAACCATAAAGTTACTCATATCAGGAGGAATAAAAATGGCAGCTCTTCATGAAAAGGAAAACCCCTTTATAAATACTAGAATCAAGTTTTAAGGTGCTTTTTAGTATGTCGGGGTGTTTCCCTTCCACCTAAGAAGTGAAGTTCAACGGGAAGCCAAGCCAGACATCTGCCATTCCTGCTCTAGGCTCCTGCTTCATGCATGTGGATGCACAAAGCCATGCCTTGCACCTGCACCGCAGCATCTTCCCCTCCCCATGGCCTGATGCAGAGGATACGGCCAGTTTGCACGGCTGGGCAGCTCTGCCCACCTCGCTGGTGAATGTTGTCATGCCCAGGTCACACCCGGGGTTGAAGGAGCCCTCGCCATCTGACTCAGCAGTGCCTCATTCACTCGGCCTGGGGTCCTGCCTTGCAGGGACCTGAGAACTTGCTGGGGCCTGCCCAAGCAGCAGAGGGCTGGGAAAGAAAGGTTGAGTGGGAGGTAAAGCGTGGCAGAAGGAGAAGGTGCATCAGGCGAGGAGATGAGCCAAGGGCCGCGGCTTCCAGTCACACCGCAATGCACCTCCCTGGGAGAGCCTGCTCCCTGCCCGTGCGGCTCCGGACACCTCTGGATCCTAGCTGAGGCTGGTCTACAGAAATCACCTCAGATTTGGAATTCAGAGTTGCTAGGGACATAGAGTTAATGTTTGCAAGACAAGTCAATTCCAGGTTGAAATTTTTTAATTCATCTTATGGCTCCAGGCAGTGGACTCGTGAAGTTTTTCAGGAAAGATACACCTTAGGCTCCTTGGCAAATCCTGACTCTTAAGAGCAAGTGCAGTAACCTGCAGAAGGCTGTGAACTGTGTCTTGGCCATGGCACATGTTTTATTTCCCTTTGAGTTTCCTCTCTCCCTGTATTCCTGTAATTTCACCCTGTCTTTTGAGTACATGCAAAGAAAATCCAGAAAAACAAACCCCGAACTAAAACACCGTGCTGCTCCAAGAAAAGCAGTGATTAGACTTTGAGGGGCAGTAGGTTCCAGAGAGCAGGGGTTTGTTTTCAATTTAATTTGATAGTCCCATTCACCAGCACTCAAAGTTTCCACCAAAACATGCCTTCATAGGAACCACTAGTCAGCATTTCCCTAATTCAGGGAGAGGCTTAGCTTAATGTACATCAGTTTTCCACTCCCCACTGGTTCTGGATAGTGTCATGCTTGAGAAGACAGCTCATACCATTTGCTTGTCCATCAGAGGGTGTTATTCAAATGAAAGTGAAGTCCCAAAAAAGCACTTAATTATTAACAGTAATTGACTAATTAATACAAATTAATACCAGGTGATGCCATAAATAGATTTAATTACAGTCACAGTTAAATACAATATCAACCCCTTTATGTGAAACATGGCCAGCCCACAAGAGTTTTGAAATCAAAAATTTCAGGCCAAGACTTTTATACTGCTTATTTCAGATACCTTCTTGGGGGGAAACCCAAGCTCAGGATGAAGCAGTGCAGAGCACTTTTTTTCCAGAACAAGGACACTCTGGGCTTTTTAATTCAGGTACCAGTATGCTATCCTGCTTCTGCATTCCAAAATGAGGGGTCACCAGTTCATCTTTGGGAATCCCAGCCTACTGGACTGTGAATGTATGTTGTTGTTTTATTTGAAACAGACATAGACATGTTGAGAGTTGTCTTTTTAAGTTTGTAAGACACATCTACCCCACTTTAAGCAGCTGCAAAGTTACAAAGAATGAGTGTCTGTGTTTGGTAGGTTAAAAACTGCCTGTGGTTAATTCATGCCTCAGAGCTGAAAGCTCTAAAAGTGCTGGGTGGATCGTTGTGGTTTTTCAAAATTAAGGTGTTTCATTCCCCGTAGTTTCTCCTTCTTTGTGTGTCATCATTTTCAAAGCTTTTATGGCTGGCTTAAATTTAGAGTCCTTGTGGCTTTCTTGGGGCACCACCTTTACCCTATGTGGTCACAATTTTGTTCTTCCTGTCTTGAATAGATAGTGCCAAGATGAGTGGGGAACTTCTCGGTGAGGTAAACAAGGATGGGCAAAATGGCATCATCTACTTTTTTTTTTCCCCAGCTTCAAGGGAAGTACATCAGCACGAAGTATACTTAGGTAGCCAAGTTAATTCTGAAAGAAGGAGCCAGTTAAGTGAAGACAGATGTATGTCAAGGTCCCAGTGCTAATTTCATGTATTGGGAGGGAGTAGTTAGACGTGGATGGATGTGTAAGGATGGATAGATAGATAGATAGATAGATAGATAGATAGATAGATAGATAGATAGATAGATAGATAACATACTTTATTTCCTTGGAACTTTAGTTACACTGTCTGACCTGTAATCATATTTACAGACCACCAACATTTTCCAACCCTCGTATCTAATGTTAGCTTTCTAATTCTATGTTAAAGTTGTTAAATGACTTGTTCAAAATTAGTAGGAACTGCTGCCTGGTCAGCCCGTCAGGAAAGGAGACCACTTCTAAAGGCAGACAACTCTGATTATTTAATTTAGGAACCCAGCTTTTTCTGCCATAAAGAATGGCTAACCTGTAGTCAGATGGTCTGTTAGGGCACAGACCACATTTCTATGTAGTCCTAGCCCTGAAAACAAGTTCCCTAGTAAAGGATTAGGGAGACAACAATTCTGTGCACCAGCAAACTTCTTTTTGACTGCAATGATCATATAGTTTATTTCACAGTATGGAACAATTCCAACTTACAATGCAAAATATAGTTTTTTCAATGGTTGTTTGCTTCCTTAAATATTGTATTTCGCAGAGTCAGAGTCTGAAAGGTATCTGTGAGAAGATTTTTTTTAATTTTATTTTATTTGTGGTATCATCTCTTCCTATATATCCAACATTAGAAATGCCAGGGGTCTTCCAGCATGATCAGCATGTGTTTGCTCTGGAGGCCTCTCACAGCCTCTGGAACAGCAGGATGAGTACTGCAAAGCCTTTTTACAGAAAAGAGGGAATTTAGAGTTCTCTAAATAGATCTCTCCTTAAATTGCTATTTGGTTTTGGAGTTTACAGGATTTTTAAAACAAGCAAAGAAAAAATGTCTTTAAAAATGGCCTGTTCTAAAATGCTTCCTTACACTCTTTTAAGTTCAGTGCTTTTTCAGTTGTCATGCAGGACATCTCCATTGTAAAGGAATGGATGTGGTGTAATTGTACAGTACTCTCAGGGATGAAAGCCTGATAAGTCATTTGTATTATTGTTGCTTTTGTGGACCAAAGGTCTGCCTTTGTTAGTCATGTAAAACTGTGGAAGGAGAGGGTATTTCACACATCCGATTCTGTCCACAGTACAAATTAATTAAATGAATAACAGAAGGAAGAAATACTGTATTGTCTTTCCAGATACAATTACCTTGTTGACTTGAATTCAAATCAGAAAAGTGTATTATTAATAAAACTCTGCCATGAATATGAAGCAGATGTTCTCATCTGATACAACTGTAACCTGGAAAGAGAGATTATACTTGAGTGAATCAGTGGTAAATCAGGTAGGAGGCAGAATAAAATGTAGAGCAGGTAGGAGGAAAGCCCAGTAGCTCAGATTTTGAGACCTGTCCTGTTACCCAGATATGAAATCCTAGTCTCACTATTGATAAAACCATATTAGGTATTCTCCTCTCTGAATCTCTCTATTGCTTTGCTCTTGTGTTCTGTAGCAAGTCCCTTTTTATTGAATTCCTTGGCCACTGCCAAAGGCCACTTCAAACTCAGTGGTGAAAAGAGAAAACCCATATAGAAAGAAATAAAAAAAGAATTCCAGTATCAAGCTTTTAAAAGTGATCAAGTGTTTGGGGAATATTTTATTCTTAGTGGTTCTGCTCAATACTTCCCATATGCACCTGGTTTTCAGCACCTGCCAGTCATCCAATCCCCACCCCCTGAAATAACCAAACACAATACAGATTATTTTTTAAAATCAAGTACACAGGTGTCTAAGTTACTGTGGAAGTTGTGGTCATAATTTCCAGCATTTTACAGGCTGCAGTATTTATTTCTGCTCTCTGTCTACTTAATGCAAGCCTTTGAAGAAAATAGCATGTTGTCCTTTACGCTTTGTACAATTCCTTACACAATATTCGCTAATAAACAAGCATACAAACAAAGTAATTAATTCCATTTAAAACATGCAGAATATTTAAGACTCTAAATGCTTTTTAATGGCAGAGTGGTTATGGAAGAGTCTGTTTTACAATGCATGTGGGTCACCTGGAAAATAAGAAAACAAAGGCCATATTTAGATTCATTTTGTGGCTCTGATCTATTCTCCTTTCATTAAAGCTCCTTCCCTCCCCAGCATCTCTTGCAGAGAAAGAGACAGGGCAACCTGGACAGTTGCAGAATAACAAAATCTGAAGGGAGTTTGAGAGACAGAGGAAAGAATAAACAGACACAAACGTCAGGTTCTGCCAAGAAAGCACCTGGAACAAATGTATTTTTCTATTATTGTATGCTAAGTGAGTTTGCCTGAAGAATTGCTTGGAATTTAATAGTGGCATTTCCTGAGGAACAGGTTTGAAATGAGCTTAATCACAACCTAGTGATACTAATTTTGAAAAGGCAGATAATTACTGGACATTTCCATGAGCTGTTGAAGGGGTGTGGTTTTGTAGGGGCTTGGAAGGGGGGGGGGTTCAGTTTAGAAGAGACGGAGCAAAAGCTTGTGAGCCAGATGTTTCTTCTCAGATTACAGCAGCCTGTTTGGTGCACATGTACAAAATGGGAATGGCAGTGTTACAGTACCAGGTGATGTATCTAACATACAGCATTACTGTTCCTATTGTTTATACAGTAGTCCTCTAGCTGAGTCTCAGGCACGCCACAGGCTTACACTGCCAAGCTTAATATCTGCAGGAGTGACTATGAGGGGGACTCAAACAAAGTTCTCTCTGTGCTAAGACAAAACTCTGCTTTAATCTGCTTTAGCAGGGAGGCACTTAGGCTCTGGTATCCCCATGTAGCCCAGCACCTGAGACTTTGGCCAGCTTGGATTGCAGATGATGTGTAGAAGTCTCCACTGAGTGCTACAGTACACGGCTTCAGGTAAAGGCATTGCGTGGGTCAAGAAATGTAGGGGAACTACTGCGACTCAAAACATGTGTTTCAGAGCAGTCTAATGTTTGAAAGCTACAGCCTGAAAGTAGGAAATACAAATCAACAGAGCATTCACAAGCAAGCCAGACTCTTTTCTTTACTCTTTCCACCCCACATCATTGCACTTACAAAGTGTTTCTGAAGGGAAAGACATGCTGGCTACTCACATACTAATGTTCATATATGAAGCTACCATTCCAAGTGTTTGAATTCCATAAGCTGGACTGTATTTTCATATGGTCTCTGCTTATCTTGTAAGCTGTGACCACAATTTCAAAATATACCCAAGAACTGGGGTCTCCAGATTGTTGTCAGCACTTGCAAAGAGCTTAGCATTTACTCAAGTTCTTATACTGGAGTGGCACTGTCTTAAAAATTTCAGTCATTGTCATGACTGCTTAAATATGGTCTTGAAAGTATGACTGGTGCTGTGTCTGTGTCCAGTACTCTGACTATAGGTGGCTTTTAAATTCAGAAGCAGTTTTCCCAGGCCAAACATTTTTATGAGCAATTGTTTTATCTTGTCAGTGCTTGTTCTCATGGTACCCTATTTATGAAACAAAAGATAAAATCAACCCTATAAACATGTATTTCATTTGTAGGAGTGGTTTATTTTCCATGAATACATTCACATTGGCAATCTGGCCAAAGAAAGCCAGTTGTACACTACTAATCAGCATTAAAGCAATAATAGCTTTATTTCATAACTTGAGAACAGCTGAATCATTATCAGCTTTGAGGGGTAAAAAGATATCTGTTTTCTGCAATAAAACTAATATTCGGATTTTTCTTTTTTTTTTGTTTGTTTTGTTTTTTCTTCTTGCCCAGACCTTTAAATCTCTATGTTCCCCTGTTTTGAGGAACATAAGTCATTCTTTTTACTATAAGATATCCTTAAAGGGACAACAATCATCCAGAATTTACTAATACTGACCAGACTTTGTTAATAGAAGCTGTAGCTCACCAGTTACTGTGCAGAAGAAAAGGAAAAAATAGAAATAGTGGGGTTCTTGCTGCCTCTGAATAAAAGATATACATTTAAATATGGAATTAGGAGCCTGCCTGTAGGAACCTACTTTTAAGGCAAGGGAAAGTTTCTGTCTTTTTGTAGGTGTTGATCTCCTTGACAAATTTAGACATCATTATCAGTGACTGATTCATTTGTGAATAGTTATAACAAATTTCCTATTCAATATTCAACATGTTGATATTATTGTTTACCTGCAGTTCATACACATCCATACAGATTTTTTTTTTCTAGGAAGCAAAAGGAGTTTATCTCTAAGATAAAAGAGAAAAATACAGTTTAGAGGGGGGAGGAGGGGGATGAATTGGCTTAATTGTGCTCTGAAGGAACATGAGAATGGTAGATCTAGGTCAGATGAAAGGTTCAAATACACCCTTAACCTGTTCCCAACAGGGCCTAGTAACAGATGCCAGGAGAAGACTATTAGTCATGGCAAACATACTGCTATTCCCCACAGTATTTTCCCAGCCTGCAGTAATACCTCCCAAGGAATTCCCCAAGAAAGACATGATTTTAGAAACAACGCTTTTCCTGGACCTCTCTTCCATGTCTTGGTTGAATCACCTTATGAACCTCTGCTAACTTTTGGCATTGAGAGTGAGTTGTGGTAATGAGTCCCACTCTGTGCAGCCTGGAGTGTTCTTTCTGTGCTGCAAACCCAGTACTTCATTTTATTCCATTCATTTAATTTCATTTTATGCCCACTTGCTTTTGCATGGTGGGACAATCCTCAAAGGCAGCAGATTGAAGAGGTACCTGTCACAAACCTGCCAATTCTTGCTCAACTCTTCAAACACCATCATGTCTCATAAAAGATGGAGTCTCCCAAACGTGTTTGTGTTTGCAAAGATAGAAATTACTCCAGCTCAGGTCTGAGGTGCTCTTCATGAGGAGGCAGATCTGGAGTATGAATCCAGCTAGAATGGACCCTGATTTGAGAGTTTGGGCAATTTTGAGTAGCACCCTAGAACCCAGATTCTTCTGGTGTCCATCTAGGCAGGGAATGCCTGAAGAAAGGGACATGCTCAGGGAAGTAGGATTGGAATTCTTCATCAGTACACTGAGATGTAACCCAACATGCTCTACATGCGCTCTAGGGAGCACAAGTGCCCAGCTCCCACCATGCTGCCAACCAAAGGGCCAGTAATGCTTAACTTCTTACATGAATCTGGGCATCAACTTTCTACATTTTTTCTTAATGGAAGTATAAACATCCCTGTCAAAAATCCTTGCCATTCTTCTGGACGGACAAGATTTTACTGACCTGTGCTCTTCCATAGTGCTTGCCCTCTCTGATGCCTGTGGTTTGTGCACGTGTTACTGTCTGTTATTTTAAGACAATGCCATTTGAAGACAGACATCATGTGGGCCATGGTTAAGGACTGCTGATACTTTCATTAACCCAGATGATCCCTTAAGGCACCAATTTTTCATAAGAAAACAGTATCCAGGAGTTCACAACAAGGCTGTAGTAGAAACAGAAGTAGATTTTCATAAAGGCACACTTAACTCAGCTGTCTGAAGTGGCCAGAGTGTCAGAGGTTGTATCTACTCAGGCTCTTTCTGGTCCTCCATCTCCATCGGAAGACAAAACCTAGCAGGTACAGGGGATCTCTGGAAAACAAACTGTTCCTTGGTGGAAGTTCAGCTCTTGAATAGCCTATGGTTTTAACTACTGAGCAAGGTTGGTAACATGGCAGTTATGGTGCTTTTTTAGTATTTTTTTAGTATTTTGAACTCTTGAAGTTTCTATTAAAATAATGGGAACTGAAAGTCCTGGAAAAATCCATGTATATATTTAAAGTCTTGAGAAGGAAATTAACATGACTTTCAAGTATTACGTGTTCTACAAGAATTGCATCCTCAAATCTTAACAGTGTAATCTCTGCCTCAGAAGTTTTTTCCCCTTTTGTTGTGGTTTGCCACACAGTTGCATGAACACAAGAAAGGATGTGAGACCAAATGGGACTCAGTTCACCATGACGTAGGATCTGCATCGTTAAAATCTGTGCTTGTCCCACTTTGAATTCCTCTCTTTTAAACACGGGTGAATTAAACAGTTCAAGGTTTTCCAGGAAAAGTTGTCCTTGCCCTCTACAGTGACATGAGCACTTTCCTGTTTTGAGTGGAAATATTTATCATGGGATTACAGCAATCTTTGTCATAGCTGCCTCACACCATGACTCACAGCCATTCTGAATTGACCAGCATTTTAAAGCGTCTCTGAACTTTTTTTTTTACCCCTGAACTTTTCCAACCGGAGAATTCGAAGCTTTTTCCAGAAACTGTTATCCTTATTTCGAAAGTGCATGACCTACTACACTTCTTTTATTTTAATAGTTCAGTTCTCAGTATATGACAGTTTGATGCTTTGCTGTACTGGCAGTATCCCAAATTCTCATCAAAAAGTTTGATTAATGCATTCCTGTGCATTCCTATTATTGTGCCAAGACCATTCATGAAAATAATTGAAGAGATCAGTCCAAAAGCTAATCCTTTCACTACAGCATAGGAATGTTTTTGCTTCCACCTCCAATGTGGTAATCCCTGTTGTGCATTTGTGACAGAGATGCGTCTTTCTCTTGACCCCAGGCCTGACACCGCCTCCTCTCATAATTCTTGAAGTTGGCTGTAGTTCTCAGTACTTATGGGCCTGACTGACAACTTCTGCTGTGGTTGTGACAGTGTTCTACTTCCATGGCCCCACCAGGGAGAATCCCAGATTGATGCAGGTACCTCAGGACAGATGAGCAATCAGAATGATGTTGCAGATAGACCAGATAACTTCTTTCCCCTGTGGATTTACATTGCCTGGTCATCTGGTAAAGTTCTCAGGTGAGAAACCATCTTGGCAAGTCTTTGTCCATCAGAGAAAGGGGCCTTGAACTCCCACCCCCCAGATAAAGTGGCAGCCATTCTGTCTCTGCTTCACCAGGTCTTCTCTGCTTCACCTCCTCCTCACTCTCACTATAAGAATCTTGTCTTTCAGATCACTCGTTTTACCCATATTCTAGGAATACACTGTTGAAAGTTAATGTCAAATGCATGGTGCTGTCGCTGTCTCCGAAGAAAAGTGTTTTCTGTCAGACTATGTGGTGTTCAGTCCTGAAGGTTTGTCCCACTCTAAGAAAAACAAGGAGCTTCAAATATCTCCAGCCTTCATGCCTCTGAGCCCAAGACTAGACTTTAACCCACTCCTTTATCCAATGTACCACAGTGAAAGGCAGGAAAACAGTAAGCATACAGATTTAGAAAATGCCTGCTTTACAGTTCTTTACACTGTCCACCTTTGTGATGCATTTCCTCTCTGGCCTTTGGCACTGCAGCTGATGCCATTGTATTTATTGAAAAATATGGCAAAGTTTTTGTTCTGGTTTATACTTGTTTTCACAGGTTCACAGGTTATTCTGAGTTGGAAGGGACCCATAAGATCATCTAGTCCAACTCCCAAGTGAATGCCCACTCAGGGATCAAACCCACAAGCATAGAATCACAAGCACCACGCTCCATCCATCCAAGCCTCCAGTTATCTACGCCATGTCACTCAGTTCCTCATCCAGTCTTTTCTTAAACACCTCTGGGGATGGCGACTCCACCACCTCCCTGGGCAGACCATTCCACTGAGGGATCACTCTCTCTGTGAAAAAGCTCTTCCTAACATCCAGCCTAAACCTCCCCTGGCGTAGTCTAAGGCCACATCCTCTTGTTCTGGTGCTGGCAGTGTGAGAGAAGAGATTCGCACCCACTCAACTGCAACCTCCCTTCAGGTAGTTGTAAACAGCAATGAGGTCACCTCTAAGCCTTCTCTTCTCCAGACTGTTTCTACTTATAGGTCTTTTAAGGCAGTTGAAATTTCCCAGCCAACTTCTTTAAGAAAATTTCACAATAGCCCTACAATTTTCCAGTTTTAAGACACATTTTTTCTTTGACAGATCTTTTTCTGGAGATGTATCCTTTTCTCCATATTAAGAGGATCTCTTATAATTTTTGCCATCCTGTTTTGAGGTGGGATTACCTGTGAAATCCTTCAAATACCAGCCTGACACAAGTTCCTGACAAATTTGTGTGCCTTAATTCAAAGATCGTCTCTGTTTCCTCACATTCAAATCCCAGAAATTCTTTAACTGTTTCCCTAGGTTCATTGAATTTTTTCTTTCATCATCTGTAGTTTTAATTTGGTTTTCAGTCTCCTAATTTTAATGTGGATTAAATCGTGAGCATTCAAGCTCAGGTTACCTCTCCAAACAGTTTATCACTTCCTCAAGTACCTTCCAAAACCAAATCTAAGATAACATCTCCTTTTTCTGGCTCCACAAGGATTGCAGTGAAAAAAAAAACCTGTAGGTAGGCCTGCCAGGAACCTCAGATCTCTAACATTATAGGAAGATTTGTTCTCCAACAGATTTCTGCAAAGGTGCAGCATCATCTCAATGATGTACAATGTTCGGAAATGTTTCTGTCTCAGCTAGCATTGCATAGTTTTATTCATACCAAAATGTGACTCCCACCTGTAACCCTTGTTTTTCCATTTGAAAATAGAGTAACAGGATAATCAGAGTTTTGTTTCTGTTTATCCGTGTTATCTCTCTCTGTTCATGTGCAGGAGTCCCCGTGGCTTTTATGTGTTTTTGTGGAACAACAGGTACTTCCAGCAACTGTGTTTGATCATAACCATCTTACATCCATAGTTAGACCACGTTTTGGTTATTATCAGATGTTCCAGTTTCTTCTCTTTAAGATATGTTCTGTCCTTTCTGTACAAAGTTTCATTTCTATTTCCCATTGAACATATCTGCCACAAACTATCATCTGCCTGACTGCTGTTCTCTTCCTTGTGCTCTGTCCATTTACCTTGTTCTTTCAGCTACTGTAATAGCCTTTATTCCTTGTGTTCTATGGACAAAGGCCAGGTTTGGAGACCACACAGGTGGAGCCAGTCTTTGCAGAGGTCAGAAAGAGAAGTAACACTGCGCTTGAATGAGCATGACTTATTATTTTTTTAAAAACTTCTTTGTAATGAGTTACACTTAATGGAGATATTATCTTCTTGTTTGTTTGCACATGAGCATATTATATAATTTTACAAATCCATGGTGGCTGTTATATAAAGGATTATACAGGTTTTTACGCAGTCTTTGTTTTTTTGAAAAGTCTTTCACTTAATTAGACTGAGCCAACAGTTTAAGGTATGGACAGCCAAATAAGCTGCCATGTGCACCACAGTTATTGTACTGATGTAAGTTCACACCTGATTTTACCTTATAATGCAAGTACACTGATCTTAACTCTTAGTATAATATTGTTGTTTTCAATGCACATCCTGGAAGGCTATTCAGAGAGTCCTGGACTCTTGGAGCTATAGGAATACAGATAGATAAATATTTATAGTAATTTTTAAATGGAATTATGTAGCAGGTTGCATATCTGCCACAAGTGTCTCATTGATATGTGCCCTTAATACTTTAATATAGATTTTTAACAGATTCATGGGTAAAATAGTAAAAAGCTCATTTTGAGACCTGAGAAAGTGTCATGGTTTGACCCTGGCTGGATGCCAGAGATTCACCCACAACCTCTCCTGGAGGAAAAAAATGGGAAAAAAACTTATCACAGGCAAAACAAGGCNATTTATATCTATATTTATATACATATATATATATATATATACACTATATAAAATAAATAAAAAGGCATACCAAAACTCCAAGAAAAATCTATTTCATAGTCCAAGGAAAGCTTGAACTACCAGACTAAATACCAGTCAAACAGAAATCAATATTTCTGTAATGTTCATAATCACAGTCATAAAATTCTTCAGCACTAAACCTTAGTTCTAATGACAGAGATGTCTTGGATTATAACAGCAACGTACATAACGGTAGCACAACTGGCTTGACTGGTCACAGCATGTTTGCTTTCATGACAGTAAATACAGAGTATTCATAGTATTTTTCATGAGTAATTCTACATGTCATTCACAGGGAACATAACTGTGCTGTGTGGCCATGGCACAAGCTCCATACATTTTGAGTTATGGGCCTGTCACAATGTTCACTAACTTCTAGTTTGCCTTTATCAGTCCTACTTAGGAAGGGACAAGTGAGAGGAAGGTGGTATTTCTGAAACCAAAAAGCAGCATATTCACAGTTAAGAAAAGGAAACATTTTCTCACAGGGTGTGTAATTAGATTACAGGATTCATGGCTGCAGGAAGCTGCTGAGGTGAGATTTGAGCACTATTCAAAGAAGTAATTAATATATATATGTGGCTAATTGCAATTTCTGTAGACAGAAGTAAGAAGTGAATGGAATAGAAAATGCAGAGCACAGCTTCCTTCTGCAGCATTTCTGAAGTTCTCCTCAAACTTTGATGCTAACCAGCATCAAAGACAGAATCAGAGTAGCAGGATCTATATAGATTAATTTGTAAGGTGGACCTTACATGGAAACCCCAAATACATTGCCTTGCACATGTGAAGCAGAAGGACAGATTAAGTCCACCTGGCTTTGTGGTTAGTGAAGCACAACAAAGAAAGAAAACAGTAGTATCTGTGCTAAAATTCTAAGTTTGATTTGGGAATTATTTTTCTTTCAATACTCTGTGAGACCCCTTTGTCACAAGGGGTTGCATTTAGAGATAAAAGCACAGAGCAGACACAGGAGGTGGCTCCATCAGCAGGAGGGTCACACCA
>WEKX01009296.1:795687-820748 GCA_013390025.1 Pitta sordida | reverse complement strand
GAAGCTATTAACCCCCTTGCTGCCAGAAGGGAAAAAAGCAAACCATGACAGAAAGTTTTAGTGTCAAATCTCTTTGCCTTGTCCTTCCTTGGACACATAAGATCTATGATTCTTTCTTGAAACTCCAGGCCTTCTGGCAACTCTTGTGGATGGGACCTATTGCATTTTAACAAAACCCATCTATTACACATAAAAGTTACAGTGACCTAATTTCAGAGATTACATTCTTTTGCCCAGAAACCAGAAGCAGCTTTGCCTGATTATTTGTAGTGATACCAGGAATCTAAATTTCCCAGGCTTTAATTCTTCTTNCAGTTAAGAAAAGGAAACATTTTCTCACAGGGTGTGTAATTAGATTACAGGATTCATGGCTGCAGGAAGCTGCTGAGGTGAGATTTTAGCACTATTCAAAGAAGTAATTAATATATATATGTGGCTAATTGCAATTTCTGTAGACAGAAGTAAGAAGTGAATGGAATAGAAAATGCAGAGCACAGCTTCCTTCTGCAGCATTTCTGAAGTTCTCCTCAAACTTTGATGCTAACCAGCATCAAAGACAGAATCAGAGTAGCAGGATCTATATAGATTAATTTGTAAGGTGGACCTTACATGGAAACCCCAAATACATTGCCTTGCACATGTGAAGCAGAAGGACAGATTAAGTCCACCTGGCTTTGTGGTTAGTGAAGCACAACAAAGAAAGAAAACAGTAGTATCTGTGCTAAAATTCTAAGTTTGATTTGGGAATTATTTTTCTTTCAATACTCTGTGAGACCCCTTTGTCACAAGGGGTTGCATTTAGAGATAAAAGCACAGAGCAGACACAGGAGGTGGCTCCATCAGCAGGAGGGTCACACCAGCATCAAGCAAAGGTAGAGAAGCCTGGAAGCAGTCACAGAACTTCAGAAGTTTGGACATAGGTTTGAGTCACATCTGCTTTACCTTCTCATTCTGCTGTCTTCCTTGCACCCCTTCCTCAAATATAGTTTAAAACAGTTTCTAGTAACTTTCCTTGCTTTGGACCCGGTCTTGCAAACTTTTGCTAGTGGACTTTTGCTAGAGCTCTCCTGAATTAAACTTTTAGTCTAGTGGCCTTCAGAGTTGGGGACTGTATATAGGAAGGCTTCTTAAAAGCCTTGCTGTCCACCAGAGAGTTTGTGAGTTTTTTAAGTGAAGGGAATGCTTTGAAATTGCCTTCTATGGATGGTATTAAAGGGCTGGATCGTAAGTGCACTGCAGCCAGGAGAGAGACTCCTGCTGATTTCAGCGCGCTCTGTACCAGCCCTGCTCCCAGTATCAAAGGCTCATTTTAAATGACGTCATCCCAGACAACAAAAATGTTAGTGGATTATGTGGGGTGAGCTCAATTCAGCCTATGACTACCTTCAGAAATACAGTGTTTTTCATACTGTCTTGAAACAGAAATCTCCACATGTACAGGCATGCTTCTTGGACCTGATATATCCCCGTGAAAAGAAAAGTTTGAAAAATCAACATGAGCTTTCATTAACAGAGTTTCTCATATTAAGGGAATGCACATTTGCACCAGCCAAGGAAAGGTGGAGAGTGAAGAAGACAGAGAAGGGAGCAGAAGGTAGAGAAGTAAAGGGATGCTTATGAAAATTGAATGGGAAAAAAAGCATTCCTTGGTTTGAAATATCCCTCTTTTTACTTTATAGTAAAGTTTTAAAATAAAATAGTAGTGTAATGTTCAAGTAGAAAAGCACCTTACGTGACATGAAATTATTTTACTTACAAGTGTATGTATAAATATCTCATTACATTAAATATTATTTTCTCATGTTATTCTTAATTGTTAGGAAAGGCAAGAGAGTAACTGATACTGATTAACTGATACGAAGTTTGGGATGGTCATGGTAATGAGAAGGTGATTGGATTAATTTTGCAACTACACTACTACCTAAAAGACTGCCCTTAAAAATATCCTACAGTTTCTGTAGGAGAAATACCTCGTCTTTGTGCTGAAAAGTTTTGTAATAATCTTATCTTGACTTGAGAGAAATATGAATAGTAAATTGTAAAATTACTCACTATCATTGAGAAATCTTTTTTTCTTTTATAAGACTACAAAACTTGACAGCAGTTCTGCATGTGCACTTCAGAAAGAACCTGTTTTAAGTAACATAATTTGCACTATATCACTCCTCAGGTTTTCTTTCATATAGTAGAAGAGTGATTAAATCTAATAGGAGTGGGCAAAATAATTCTTTTTATTGTTCCCTTAATTTCTCTGGAATTTAACCAAGCATTGAGTTTTTCTTGGAAAACCCCACTTGATTAGGCAATAATAATAGTATAATGATACATGTTGAATGCCTCAGATAATGTTACCAAAAGGAAAAAAAAAGCTCCTTGATACCTGTTTGAATGTAAAGAGACTTTAAAAATAGGTGTAAATGAAACTGTAGTCTAAATGAGAGTCAAAATTACAGCCTATAATACCTCATGTCCCACTTGAGCTCTTCTGTAACTTTTTGAATTGCCTGGAAACTTTGGCTCAGCTGTACAAATAACAGGAAGAATCATCAGAATAAGAAGAATAACAGAGGGACTATTAATCCAGATACTTGAGAAGTGAAGTTTTATTTTTAGCTTTTCAGCTATGAAGTTTTATTTCACAAGCCACTTCCTTTGAACGGGCTTGGCACACCTTTTGTAAGTGACGGCTGCGTGCGCAGCTCCCCAGGTTTCGAGGGCAATGAATGAGGTAGGTAGTCAGGATCTATTTTTAGTAGCCACGCACTCAGAGACAAGGAAGTGTTGGGGTTTTCTCCTCCTGGCATATTCAAAACCATTTATCCCAAAACATGGGAAGTCCGATTAAATTTGCAACATTAATTGTGCTTTACTTTGTTGACGAAAGGTTTATTCACTCTAAAGTAATAGAAGATTCAAGTGAAAATGTAAAATGCAGCTTTTGAAAGTTCTTCAGAAATATTCAGTGGTCACAGTGTAAATAGGCTTGTGATCTATGTGATAGCTTTCTAAAATCCCAAGGGGTTGTTTTTGTTGAAACATGTCTTTCTTTCACTGGGGCAACCATTAACATCTTCTCTTGCTTTAGGGAAGAGTCCTCAATATATTCCCCTCCCATTGCTCCCAGTGCTGCACATCACAGGGCCACAGCCTCCCTGTGGAAGCCTGGGTGTCGCAGTCTACTTCAGAAGTTCTAAAACTGCTGCTGGATGATTGGCCTTGCTCCACACTGGTGCAGACCTTGTTGTGAGCATAGCAATTCAGTAGCCCTTCTACTGTCTAAATGTATTGACAAGGAGGAGTCAGCGAGACATTGAAATGTAGATACGGTACCTGATAGTGCCAGGCAATCCTGCTTGCCTGGGAGAAGTACTGGCTCCTTTCCAGGAGCTGGAGAAACTGCACTTAGCCTTGAGAAAAAGACCTGCTTGCAACTGTTCTTGTGTTTAACACGAAGAAGAAGCATTTCCATGTGTCCTATTCAGATACAAGGCACTGCAACTCCGAGCATTCTGGTGGTTTCTTCATTTTAAACACCCACCACTGACATGGGCAAGAGTACCTGACCTTGACTGTAGTAATGAGGGAAAGCTGCACCTCACAGCCATTTCCTGGCCGGTGCCTGCAGTGACAGTGTGCACTTTGATGGGCAGGTCCTTTTCAGCCACCTGTGTACGTGGCCACCAAGTTTTGCCACTGTTTGCAACAAGTGGAAACCTCAGCTGCTACAGCAGCGCTACTAATCTTGCAGCCAAGCTTCCAAAGGCTTCAGTGTTCTTTGGAATTTGGGCCCTTCTCCACAGTATGGCTGTAAATTAATTTTTCTATCCAATCGACTAGCCAAGCGGGGCATTGCTCAGGTCTTGAACTTGGTCCCTGGCACAGCTCCCTAGGCTGTGAGAAGGATCGCTGCACATTGCTCCTCTTGAGCTTCCTCCGAACTTCAGAGTGTTTCCAGATGGATGGAGGGCTGCCACAGTGCAGCAGGGAGAGATTGTGTGGGAGGGGAACCCTGTAGTCCTCCCTGCCACCCCAAAAGACGTGTATGGCTTTAGCCTTGACTATTCCAGCTTTTCAAGAAAGGTTCCGTTAGGATCAATTATGGGAGGGGGTTTTTGCTTTATTTGTCCTGTATCAAATCAAATAGACTTGTCCTTCAGAGCTGGGCAAGCAGCTCTGTAGAACTTTCTAATGTTCTGGCACAGCAGTTGTGAGCAAGAGGCTGTGATTTACTGCATGTGTTGCTGCCTTCCCTGCCTGCTGTGATAAACTTGAGGACTGCACAATACTAATGTGAAGGTTTAGGAAAATTTGGGTGACCTGTATTGAATGTGTAGATGCAGTAGGCAAATCCCAGTTTACCTTCAGATATTCCCTGCTGTATTTGAACACATATAGAACCCCAGGCATTGCATTTGGATCTTCTTGGGTATCCACAGGACCCATTCTGAGTGTATGAACATGAAGCTTTCTAAAATTTAGCAGGTAAAGTCAGAATAGCAGGCTATAGCAGAGTTCTTGCTGAATTTTTCTGGGAACCAGCTAGATCACACTTAATTCATGAGTTCTAGCTTCTCTATAAAGTGAATTTCCTGTTCTTTTTTCCTTTGATGTAATGAAATGGAGTGGATTTTCAATTGCTAGAACTCATTTCAGCTTCACTCACTTTAGTTGACTTTGATTGGCTTACCCCTGCTAAAAACCTGGCTTGCTGATCTCTGAGTTTTACATATTTCATTCAATTTCCTCTTTCCTTTCAACTTCTACACTTTTTCCTTCTAGACATATTTTCCAGCACTTTGCATCCTTCTCTCTTTTGGTTTATTAAAACAACCTTCATCATTTTCTTGTTTTCCCTTCCAGCCTCTCCCCACAGCTCTCTTATTTTTTCTCTCCCTCCCATTGCATGTGGAGGGAGCCCAAAGTCTCTTGGGTGCATAGAAAAATATCAAGAGAGAGTTTGATGCAAGAGGGGCTTTATCAAAAGGGGGTTTATGAATCACAGAGTATGTGCAGGTGATATCATTTCACAAGAAAACTTTGTTTTGGTTTTATACTTATATCCAGAATCTTGTGAAATCATCACTTTATGCCAGTATGTTCTGGTGTTCCTGTTTCCAGGGGATTTTTTTCTTAAATAATAAAAGGTTTTTTCCCCTTGTAGTTATTCAGTATAGAAGAGTTAGTTGATGATGGTGTAACAAAAGTTTATTTTTCCTGAAGTTTGTTCAGCTGAAGTGAAACGTGTCAGATAGACAATGAGAGGAGATAGTTCTACTCCTTAAAACCATGATATTCAGAAAATTACGCTCTCCATGCCTTTGAATATACTCACCCAATACATGCCATATACTGTGGCTTTGCTTCTTGAAGTCCTCCTTGAGCCAGGTTCAATAGTATGACAGGGATGAACTTCAGAAAGCACAAGACAAATGTAAAGGCAAGACAGATTCTCTCTTTATCACTCTCTGCAAAGGCAAAGCCTTTGTCTGAATCAGAGAAAACACCCAAGTACATATGCAATTTTACTTGCTTGAGAAATCCCATTAAAATCAGTAAAATTAGTTGCAAAAGTGGAGTCACATCGTATTGTTTGGCAGCAACAGACAGTAGAATGAAATTGGAAAGAACGTGATGACTGAGAGCTTTGACCTGTTAAAAAGCCATGATATTTCACTTAATAATTCCAGGGAAGATGTTACATGTTTTCTCTCCAACGCTTTCACACAACTGAAAGCAGCAAGATGCTAAAGTCCACCAAATACTGCTTTAATTTTGTATTTGCTTGCAATGGTTGTATCTTTGTCTCATTCTTAATTTGTTAGAAACTATGGAGCTTGGACTGATTTTTCTCCAGTGATGCTTTTACCCTAATACAATAAAACAAAGCTATCATTTTTGCCTGCACTCTGACAGTAAATTATATCCATATATGTTCCTTATTAGTCAGTCGTTTCCTAGTCAGGAAAGTTACAGCTCAGGGGAGCTGCCCTTGGTGTCATGACCTGTTCTGAGGATTGGTTTTCCCCATGCTTTGGCTTCTTCCCTTTAAATGGCATTATATTCATCACTTCTCAGAATCCCATGTCCAATGACTCTAAATGCCCTTATAAACCTTTAAAAAAGCCATTCTAACATTAGACATACAAGGCAACCTTTTGCCTTTTTTTTTCCCTTTGGTCTTCCTCAGAAGCTTGAAGGCAGAAGGAGAGAGAAGATTTTTGTGATGACAGAGAGGATTTTTCCTATATTCTTGCTGATGTTCCTTCTGGTTATATCCAGGGCTCTGTCTGATAACTATATCTGGATTTAAGACATGATATTCTCTTAGATTAGGCTGGCAGAAGTTTATGGCTTTTTTTTTAATTTGCTCTCATTTGGGGTTTTTTTGCTTCATTGTTTTTGATTTGGGGACTCTTTCCTCTTTTTGTGTGACAGGGATAGGTTTGTCCACTGGTATCAGCTGGACTTCTCTCAACTCTCTTCTTCTTTGAGACCACAGAGGTCTTGTGCAGTGATGACTTTTCATCTCTCCTATTTCCAGCTGTACCACATGGTTTAATCCCCTGTGTACTTAAAGTGCTGTAGTCTCAATTTCATCTTTGAGCTTAATATACTGGTGTCCGGGTGAAATTTAATGGGCTGTGCTACCCAGGAGGACAGAGCAGATGATCTAGTTGTCCCTTCTGGCCTCCAACTTTATGGAGCCTGCCTAACTGATATTATGTCATAAATCAGGAGCAACAAATCAAATGAGAGCCCACAGTCTCTCCTACACACACACCTGCTGACCATAAAAACTGGGGAGGGAGGGACTGAGTGATGAAGGGATACAGCAGCTTTTACACAGGGGTTGCCAGTTCAAATCCAGCCATGGATGACTGAAAGATTTACTGCCTGGAGGCCTTGGAGCAGTCTTTGTGAAATGAGGTTGGTGGCCTCTGTCCATTTCCCAGTAAGCATAAAAAACTCAACACCATTTTAATGGCTCCCAGAAACTGGCATAGGATCTCATTTTTAGAAGTTTTATTCGTATCAGTGCATGGGCACTTTGGCTGAGTGGTGATTTCCCTTACGCTGTTGACTTGTTTGCATGACAAACAAGGGTGTTTGTTTTTCAGAAGTGACAGTTTCCCAGAAGTCACAAGTTCTTACTGAATTGTGCTGAGCTGTGCTGCCATGCAGAGAACACCTCCAAAAGTACCTTGTCATGTTAAGTTCATGTTCTTAATTTCTTTTGTTTTGCATATATAAAACTTTCACCATGGAAACAGCTTCATGGAAATTTTCTGCTGAAAATAATTTTAAAAATCATTGGAACAAATCCACAGCAATTATTTTCTTTTTCAGACTGACCTAAAAATTCAGAACTCACACATAGTCCATGGAACTTATTTGAGAGCCTGAAGTAACAATATGAAACCAGACAGTCCCACACTGTCCAGTTGACATTCATAGGACATATGTAGTCACCAAGACAATTTATCCATCTCATGCCTTGTCTCTGGCTGTTTCCTGGGGCCCAAGAGACCCTAACTTGCATACACAGCAAGGCATCATATGGTCCATGAGAATGCTAACAAGCCTCCAGCCTATTCTCTGGGTATTTCCAAGCATCCCTAAGAAAAAAGATTGATAGAAAAATAATACTCTGAAGCCTGTTTTGGCTGGCCAGAACTGGGAATACTGAACATGTCCCTAGAAACAGTCAGACATATGTGCAAGTGTCTTAGTACACCTGGTAACGTGAGTAAAGGAGTCTTTCTCCTTTACTCACTCTCTCTCACCAAAAATTAAAAGCTTTGAGGACAAAGTGCTTAGCCAGTCAGATTGGACCACACATACGGTGAACAGGTCATTTTAAGGGTACAAAGATACTGGAATTAAATTTTCAGCTTGCAGTTGCCACTTCGTATTTTCATTTCTGGATGCAAGAGCTCATCCTCCAGTGTTCTGCCTGAGCTGAGATTTCCAAGGGGAATTTCTGGATGGTGGAGTTTTTGCAGATCAGCTTCAAATAAATTTCGGCAGAGCAGCCATTCCACAGTCATAACAGGTTACGTCTTACCATTTACAATCTCAGAACTGGAAATCTTCCTAATCACCTTTTAATTAACTAAAGCCTGTGTAACCTTGTGTAGGAAGAGTGGTTTTAATATGAGTGGGTTTTAATATGTTTCATGAATAAAAGCAGCTCCATGAAATATCTGCCCTTAAGTTTCTGCATTACACTCACTGGGACTAATAATAAGCATGTGGTTTTTTACATAATCNCCCCGGAAGTCGGACTGCGAAAAATTTGCTTCGCAAATGGGCGAGGTCATGAAGGAGAAGTCGCAATATAGGGAGGATTCACTGTATAACAATATATAACAGAAATTAGTTCATGAAGATACAGCTCAGTGATTCTGTAGGTATTTTCTGTATTCAGTATTAGAGTAGGCAGTTACATGGAGTAATTGTTCCCATGAGTCATTTTTACAGCGATAACACAAAGAGTGAATGCAACAAAACTGCAAACTATGGCCAAATGTTTCCTCAGTGGGCATTAAATTTTTCAGGCAAATACATAATTTCATCCATATAAGAAACACCCTCTGCCACAGAAAGATTTTGTGGGGCATTTGAGTAAAATCTGATAAAGGGGTTCTGGCAACCCTCTCTCTCCCCCACCCCCGATGGCTCTGTCTTTGAACTTGCATCATTTCACAGGCGCTGGCAGGCGGCACGTGCACGGCTTGGACAACAATAGGTGGTTCAACCCTGGCACGCTGCAGCTGTGCATATTTAGTGCATATTTAGTCCACAGGTGTTTAGCTTTATGTCAGCTCGCCAGCCAGCTGCAGCCAAATCTGTCTATTGTCCCCAAGTGGGGCTGGCAAGGGTCAGGGGAGAAGTGGCAGTTGTTGCCCCGAGAACGGGAGAGAGTAATTCTGCCATTAATCCTTCCCAACCAGCTTGCCCCTCGAAGCAGCCCAGCCCCTGACCGTGCAGCGGTGCTGGAACAAGAGGGGCTCTGCAACCCATGGCTTCCAGGCCCGCCTCGGGCCTGTCTCGGGTGGTAGGTGATGACTTTATGGGCACAGGTGCCATTGTGGTGCCGAGCGTTCCCCCATGGAACACCTGCTGCAGGACCCCCGACGGCTCAGTGATATATATGCAAACATGAATCTCATTGACCAAGAGTTGAACTCTAGTAAAAATCACTTTATGGCCTTCTTTGTGATCAGTGCAATGAATCCAGATTTCTTCTGGCTATTTTTTTTTCTCCCTCAGGCAAATTGGTCCCCAGCAGCAAAACAAACACTTCCCTTCTGCTGAAACCCAGCTTGGCAGCTCATGCAGAGTGAAATACCTTACTATGGAAAACCATTAAGTGGGTGACTGCCTGTCCTCCCTGTCAGATTAGCAATCCTGTGTTTGAGAAGAGCTTATTGTGGTAATAGGCACTTAAGATATTCATTGGAAATTGCTCATGAAGTCTGAATGTAAGCTTGAGACAGGGAAAAACAATTTAAAAATTATTATTTCTAGTAATCTGAATTTCTGCTTTCATCCCCAGCGCTTATCACAAGCCTCATGTAAGCGAAGAAAGATACCCTAGATAGATTTTTTCCCTTTTGTTTTTTCTAAGAAAACAAATCATAAGCAAAAAAAAAAAATTATAAACTGGTTTCTCAAAACAATTTGCAAACCCTAGTCACATATTACTTCACCCCTCTGATTAAAAACAAATGAACTCTGCCAGCCTTTCTTCTTTTAAGAATTAAATCATTAAGGAAATTTGCAGAAATGTTAGCCACTGTTACCAGTGAGATGGTTTGGGTTTTATACATCTTTCCCCATCAAAACACGCTTCATAAAGACACACAAGTTCCCACAGTTTTTAGATGGGGACTTTGTCTCCATGCAATACTACTTATCTGTGAGTTATATTTCTTGCTTACAGTACAGACTCTGCCGTGAAAATCACACAGTTCCTGCTGCATCCATGAATAAACAGGCAGGCACACACTTGTAAAGCCACTATGACAAGTTAATGCACAAACAACCCTCAGGCTTGCACCTCCCAGTTCCAAAATGAGCAGTACCTGCTTATTTTTATTGTTCACATGCAGATGATTCCTTAGCAGTTGGAGTCCTTTATTCCTAAATACTCTTTTCACTCAGTCCTCTTTGGACTTAAAAAATGGCGTGGTCACTCCTCTGTCAGAGCAGAGATGCTTCAGTTGTTGTGTTCATTTTGTAAGAGGAAAGTTTCTGGCCATTTTCAGTAAGAACTGTCTGCTTGTGAAAACTTAACAGTTTGAAAACTAAATCCTTCTCCTTATCTCATGCTAGGTTGACTGTTGGACTTGGTGATCTTAAAGGTCTCTTCCAACCTTGACAAGTCTATGATTCTGTGATTTACAGAATTGGGCAAACAGATGCAGTGTCAGCTAAGATAACACGTCTGTACAAGTGTCTGACTCAAGAGGGTTTCTTATGGATGACAGTTTCACGGGGACTGTTCACAGAGGCATTTATTATATGAACTCCCTCTCAAGCAACATTGCACTCCTCTGTATACCCAGGATACATCTTCCATGGATCCTTTCTTAGTTGCTTTAAAGGAAACACCACTAAAAAAACTTGTATCTTGAGATTTTATGGCAGCATGGGAGCTTAGTGTGTTCTATGGGCACTGGCGAAAAAAAAAGCTGGTGAAGGCAGAGCTACTGTGGAGGGAATTGCAGCTCTGTAAACTGTGCTGAAATCCCCCTGGTCTGTGCTGTGTGAGCCCACACAACTATTTGCAGGCTCAGGTCACAACTGGAGCAGAGGAGGGAATTCATGTCATATCCTTCCCTGCCTCTGTGGAGCTAGAAGGCTGTAGGGCTGTGTAGTGATGAGGCAGGGGCAGGAAAAGGATTTTTCAGCAAAAGATGCTTTGCTCAACAAAATACTGGCTTACCACAAACGTGATCTTTTGTTGGAATTTGTCCCTGTCAGCAGTTTTGGTGCAAGAAAGGCTTTCTGCTCAAGAGAGCAATATCTGCCCCAGCAGAGATGGCACAGGCATCTCTTGGTTATTCCCTGCACTGACACTGAGCCTTGTGCCAAAAGAGGGAGAAATTGGTGCAGTAAATCCCTGTGGTGTGGAAAAGTCACACTCAAGTTCTAGCCTTAAGAAAGATGTGATTTCATTTACAAAGGTGGAAGCTTTTAGCATCTTGGTTAATGTCATTCAACAAAAAATGGTTAAAATATCTTGATAATGAAGATAGCTCAAGATGAGTGTAGCTGATACAACAAGGAAGTTTTGCATGAAGAGAGCATACATTTTGTCAGCTCTGAAAAAGTCCCATTGCTCAGAGTTTCACCATATTAATTATCTCTTAATTTGCAATTCCCAGAAACTGCAAAGAAGTCTCAATTGATAAAGTCAGACTATGACTTTGCACAATGAATTCATGTAATCTGTGTACAAGGTAGTGTATGTGTATTGTAATATATATGTGTATAATGCTTTCAGCAACACGGGCAATCAGTAAGAAATGCACACAGTCACATCTAAGGTGAAATCTAGAGGTGTGATTGCAGCATCTGAGTTAACTTTAAGCTAAATTTGTGGTCATACCTTCGACTACAGTGGTACCAACAGGGCAACTCCTGCTCTGAGTTGCTCACAGCCTGTTAAAAAGGTGTGAAGTATGACCAAGACCCAAAGTTTAAGATTATTTAGTTATTAGGCTCTAAGAAGACCATCCCAAACTATCAGGAACTACAGTATCTCAGGGAGAATGAGGAGAATTTGGCTGGAAGGTGGACTGCCAGTGCTTTGCCAAGCAGGGAGGCTGACAGAAAACTCACTCTGGTGTTTTAGCTTTTCCTTAGCTCTGGTTTGCATTCATTTCCCCAAAATATTTTTGAATTATGTAATACACTTAGCTTCCACGATCAAGGTTTCTTTCTATGCTGTCATCTTAATTAGTGTGCTGGGTTGCCAGTTTGCCATGTAGTAACTAATTGTAATGAGGTAATCAGGCAAGGATTAGATTTGCCTTTTACTGATCTGGGTGCCAGACCCAGAGTCCAGCAGCTCCTGTGGGTGACCTGTTTATGTGGCTTTGCACCTGGAATGGGGCACAACATAACACAGCAAAGAGGTGCAAGGGAAGCTCTATCATCCTTCACTATCCCAGCTGTAATTGCCAGGAAATTACATCAGTGTGTGTATAGATGCCTAGCTGATTTTGGCACCCTTAAATAAAAAAAAAAAAAGAGCTTCCCAAAGTACCTTAAAGAATTAGCCTTGAGTAAAGGCCAACATGAAGACAATTGGCAGAGTCAGAAGTTGTACCAAGGCCTCCTGAGTACCAGGGTGATCCCTTAGACATGAAACTGCTCTTCTACACAAGGTCTATATGTCACCTGTGTTCTACGCATAGTAAACCCAACCACAGAGTTTTGGAGAAATTAAAATGGCTCATGAAACCACTCCAATTTAGGAATCTGTCCCAGCAAAAGTAATGGGAGAAGGGTTTTGAAAATACACTTATACCTCCTCCATCGTGAGGAAAGGGACAGGCCAATACCCTCGCGAAACGCTATTCTCGCAAAGAACTGCAGGTTGTTAGTGTGCATGCAGGCCACGCCCATTGCTCCACCCCCTGGGACTCCGGAGGGCTCCAGGCACTTTTTTGCGTCTCCCCTCGGACTCTCTGAGGATGAGGCAGCAAAGGGAACCATTTCTGAGCCCCCTCTGACTCGGGAGAACCCCCGCCACCCCGACAATCTCCGGGCCATGGCGACCAGCGCAGCCCTGCAGCGCTGGGCAGCCCCGTGGCGCTGGGCAGCCCCGCGGTGCGGCTCGCGCCGGCCAATACGGACGCTCTGTGCTGTTGCTCCCTCGCCCCGTCCCAGCGCGAGCTGCCAGCCACTTTCCTGCAGCACTTCTCTTCCCCATCTGTAGCCATGGAAACAGTAGCGCGCACCCGCGGGGGGGTCAGTTCCCCAGCTGCGCTTAGAGTAACAGGGAACAGCGAACAGCGTTACTCCCGGCCCCCCTCGTTGGGCCGGGCTGGCGCTGCCCCATGGGGAGCTCCGGCACCGCCCCTCGATGGAGCAGATGAATTGCGCATGTGCGAACCGCAAAATTTCACAAATGGTGGAATCAAAACTGCGATAAATTCACATCGCAAATGCGCGAGGACGTGAAGGAGAAGTCGCGATACAGAGGGGATTCACTGTATCGAGAAAGAGCAATTCAGTATTTTTAAAAATGTGTTGCTTATGGAAAGCTGAATTGTTGTGTTTCATCACTCCTGAAATGAAACTTTATTTTACTCCCAGAAAACCTTCAGAAAAAAAATCAAGCCATATTTAATTAAAAAAAGGGAAGGAGGGCTTTAAAGGGATAAAGTTCTGACAGCAGAATGATACATTTCAAGTGAGCCAAAAAGAAAATTTTGAAGTTCCTCTATTTAATTATAAAATTCATAAAATCTCAATACCTTGCAGATTGCACTACCATTTTGGGTCTCTCCGTGTGGTATACCTATGGATTTTGCCAGGGTTCTTTTCAAAACCTTTCTCCCCTCTCTTGCACCACTTCCTTCAAAAATCCAGCCCTCCACTCACCAACCTCCCAGCGTTCCTGCACTGACATCCAGTTTGTTCCATTTTGTATTTGAAAGCAGAGCACGCTGCCAGTTTGCTTCAGCTCTGAGCTGGAGCTCTTTGAAGAGACTCACAACCTGAGACTGACTGAATCAAATCCCCGGGGATGCTGCAAGTCAGCTGAGCTGCCGGGAGGTTCAAGTGAGGCTGCCCATGAAAAATAAAATAGAGAAAGAATTAAAAAAAAGAAAGCTAGATCAGAACTGAAGCTGGCTAAAGGCAGATTGGAAACACTTCAGATGATTCCTGGAAAGTAAACACAGAAAAAAAAGAGGAAAGGGAAAAAATATGCAGGGAGAGTCTCGCTGTTGGAAGCCACACAGGGCACTCAGCTGTGGTCCTGATGGATGTGTGCAGATCATACTGATTACATGGCATAAAAGATAGTGAGCTTTTCAGGTGTTTCTCACTGAGAGACAGACACTGAGGGCCAGCAACGCTCAGCTGTTGGATAAGCACATTTTTCTGAAGGCAGGGCGTGTTGAGGAGCAAAGCTGCTGCAATGTTTTAGCTGTACCAGAGAGGCCTGTGATCTTTGAGAGGAGCTGTCTCCACAGACATGGAAAATGACTGCTCTGCTCAGTGGGGACATGAAACAGCAGAGACGCAGCCCAAACAACCCACTTTATGTGATAGTTGTGCCCCTATGCAGCTTTGTCCATGAGATTTTGTTCAGAGCCTTCACACCCTAGTGAATGGAAGAGCTATTGCTACATGCAGATGCTACACATCTGCTACGTGTACTCATGGCTCTAAAGGGTTCTTGGACCATTATGAAGTTATTCCTCATAATGATGCTATTATAATTTTAAATGCCACCAAATGCTGGCTTGGAAGCAAAAGTATCCCTTAAGAACTATTCATAAAAATCCATGTGTATGATCATGAAAGTAATATTTCAGCTGCAAGCTGAAGTTTCACAGATAAACTAGGTCGCTAAAAATAACATTTCTTTCCACAGTAAAAAGTTTAGATTGCAGTTTCATAGGAACTGCTCTATAGCCTTATCTCTGCCTAGCTCCCTCCTATCAGGATAGGAGCTTAGTGTTTAAGAGCAACAATATGCAGTAGCAATGAATGCACTCTTTCTGAGTTGTTGCTTGTCTGTGCAAATATGATCTATTCAGAGAAAGAAATTTTAAAAAAAAAGGAAAGGAGAAAACCCAATTTTTTTCTTTTGTTTTTTTTTTTTACTTTTGATACAGGAGCTTCTCTGTGGCAGGAGGAACTCCAGCCTTAGCTCCTGGGAAACCTTCATATCTAGCACTTACAGATTTCCCATCATTGGTCTGCTAAAAGAGAGGAAGGTAGCCTTAACCTAGGAAAGTTGACCCCCCTGTGTCTGTGGCAGGGAAGGTGCTCCAGAAGTCCCAGGGAGAGCTGTTGGTGATAGGAGGCTCAGAGGGGAAACAGAACAGGAAATGAAAAGTCAGGATGGTGAGTATCCTGGTGCCCTGTGTTACAAAGCTGATAAATGGCTCTGTCATGTCATGTCATAAACTGCTCTTGCAGTGCTGTTTGGCTTCCTTCACAGATAATGTGAGGAGTTTCAGGAAAAAGCAGAGCCAGTGGCAAGATGCCCAAGTAATAGTGAAACTGGTTGTTATTGTTGTTATGGCTATTTGGTCATACAGTAGAATTTTTGATATCATGGAGACAGAATCATAGAATCACATAATTGTTTGGGTCTAAAAAGACCTTTAAAGATCATCTACTTCCAACACGCTGAGTTGCTCAGGGCCTCTCCAACCTGACCTTGCACACTTCCAGGGATGGGGCAGCCAGAGCTTCTCTGGGCAACTTGTGCCAGAGCCTCATCACCCACACAGTAAAGAATTTCTTCATTGTATCTAATGGAAATCTGCTGTCCTGTTTAGAACCATTGTGCCTTGTACTGTCATTACCTGACAGGAGGTTGTAGCATTGTAGGGGTCGGCCTCTTCTCCCAGGAAACAAGTGACAGGACAAGAGGAAACTTGTCCCCGAGCTGCGCCAGAGGAGATTCAGATTGGACATCAGGAAGAATTTCTTCACTGAAAGTGTTGTAAAGCATTGGAAAAGGCTGCCCAGGGAAGTGGCAGAGTCACCACTTCCCTGGGGGTGTTCAAGAAATGAATGGACTTAGTGCTATGGTTTAGTTGACAAAGGGTCTTCAGCCAAAGGTTGAACCTGATGATCTTGGAGGTCTTTTCCAGCCTTCATGATACTATGGGTCTACGATCATAGCCCTTGGTAAAATGTCTTGCTCCAGCAGGCCCAAGAGTGTCTTGTGCTGAGAATCCCCAGAGCTGGACTCAGCACTCCAGGTGGGGTCTCACAAGGACAGAGTAGAGGGGGAGAATCATCTCACTCAACCTGCTGGCCACACTTCTTTTCAGCCAGCCCAGGATTTCTGCTGCAAACAAGTCCTTCTCTACATAGCTGGTCTCAACCAATTCATCCTAGCAGATTTGCAAATGCAGGCCAGACACAGGACCTTCCTTTTTTGCTCTCTCCTTTGGCAGAAATTTCCATTTCGTACTCTTAAGAGGTGCAGTAAATGTGGAGCAACTTTTTCCCTTGGAGTTTGTGGGTTTTGATTGCAAAGTGGAGGATGTCCCAATGGAAATTTATCTTGGAGCTCAGTTATGTTGGAGAATATGCTCCCAAATACCTTCTGATTCAAAAGTATAAAGAATATGTACAGGTTTTGGAAACAAGGCTTTGGGGGTTTTTTTATGACACTATTGACTTTCAGCTTTCAGAATCATCAACTACAGAATGGAAAAGATACATGTTCAGTGCTATAAATCAAAACTGAGAAAAACCTTATGTTTATTGAAAAAGTAAGGATGCCTGCCAAAGGGGCTTTCTCTCTTGAGAATACTGATAGTCTTATAGTACATCTGTATGTTATCCTCACTGGATCTGACAAGGGAAAATAATCATGGCATATAAATACCTTTGCTTTGTCATATCACATCAAGCTCTTAGAAATCTTTGGACCATTCATATATGTATTTAGGAATAGAAGCTGGCAACTCAAACCCCACTGTTTCTTCTGGCTTGGAGAGAAGACAGGTTTTCTACAACTGCAGCATGAAGATCCTTCTTGGCTGAAACACTAGTAGAAAATGCTGTAAAATAAGACATTCTGCTTTAAGACTGCTAGAAGTACTAGCAAGGCGGAGTAGACTAAGGTAAGAGTACTCTGCACTTGAAAATCAGTTTGGCATTTAGTTTGAACATCACTGTTCCAGAAACAAATATATTCCAGATTGTGCAGGGAATGTTTTCTATGCTTTCTGGACTTAAGAGGCATTTCTGCAAGTAATAGGGAGAGAGTTACTTCCATACACCAGCATTCCCTGCTGGCTAGAAAGAAAACAGCAAGTGTGATGGCCAGCCAAAGGAGTTTCAAGGAAACAGTTAGCTCCAAATCTTGTAAGCAAGGCAGGTATCAAGAATGAATGAATATAAAAACAATCTCACTGCCTATAAGGAAATTCTCTTGGTGTCATGATTTACTTATTCACCCCAGCTTCAAGATGTGGTCTAGGCCCAGCAGCCAATTTGGAAGCAGAACTTGAGTGCCCAAAGCTCCTGAGTAGTTTGAGTTGGGATTTGTACCACTTGCCAAACTCACACCTAGGTTTTGGCTTTGCTCCTTCCTCACTGGTCTTCCAAATTTTCAAATACAGAATATGGATTGGAGCACATTCCTTTCTAGAGTTTCTGATTTCCCTTTGTAACAGAGTTAAAATATGTGCAGCTCCGTCCACTTCAAGCTAATTTTGCTGGTATCAGATAATGGACTCTTGGTTTTGGACTCTGCCCTTGCTTTTAAGCAAGATGCATAAGAACTCTGATATGTGTGAGGATATATACTCATTTACTGTGTTAGATATAGGCTAATATTCAACATTTAAAGAAGAAAAGCATGTGTACTAACAGAAACTTCCAGACTTATAGATGATGTCAAGGAGCCCAAGCTGAGCATCTGCCCTTTCTCATTCATTTCATCCCATGAACATCTTACCAGAATAAGACTTTAAAGATGCAGTCCTACTTTTGAAATTATACTGTCTAAAGTCTTCTGAAAATACACATCACCTCTAACACTTTATCCATTCACTGAGCCCTTGGCAGAATTTTTGTACCTTCATTCCTCTCTGACTGGGTGTTCTGTGAAATGCATTAAAACTCAAAGCCTTCTCAAGAGTCTTACTTTCATTTAATAATATTTTTTTAATAGCCAAGTGAAGGAGCATTTAAACATTTTGATAAATTATAAAATAACAGGCTGGAAAAAGGATTCTGGGTATTGTATTTGGGTTACCTTAACATCTGTTCAGTATTACAGAATTTTTACATCCCCAAAGAAGTCTTGTTAGGGTTGGAGGAAAAGAAGCAAAGAGGTATTTCTAAGTAGTTTCTTTTTTTTTTAATTTTATTTTATTTTACTGCATATGGTGTTCTCCTGGTGCACAGGTCTGAAGGTCCCTTTTTTCTGGATAAAAGTAAGCAGCAAAAGCAAGAAATTATGCCAGTCCTTGTGTATATTTTACAGATGGTTTCCAAGTAGTGTCATGGCCATTGGGAAGCAACAAGGGTTGAGACTGTTTTCAGTTTGTTCAATGTTGTGTTATTCATTTTTCTAGATGTTGAGTAAATTTGCTCTGAAGAAATTGCTCCTTTACTGCCTTAGCTCTATCTTCATTATTTCATATCCATGTCAATGTGCTAATATCAGCAAACAAAAGTTCTCTTTGTTTGGCCGCTATTACACTGCACACGGAAGTTCATATATACACATATGTGGTAACTACTGTTACACCCAAATCTGTGTGTTTGTGTATGTGTGTACATTATATATGTATGGAGGTGGCACATAACATTTTAAGATACTATTCTGACTGGAAAGAAGTGGGTTTCATAGAATCATCAATCATAGAATGTCCTGAGTTGGAAGAGACCCACTAGGATCATCAAAGTCCAGCTCCTAGACCAACTTCATGGTTGATCAAATATGGTTTAGCTCATGCTTGAACTGTGTTATCCACTGCGTTTTCATCAAGACAATCTCCTCTAGCCCTGTATTGCCTTCTCCTTAAAAAAAAAAATATTTTGAAGTCATTTTATAGCACTCATGTTCTAGTTCAGAGTGTCTCATGCAATTTAAGTACAGGTTTGCCTTATAAAACTCATTAACTTATACCTGTGTTTGGATAACAAATGTTTCTGAAGGTTTTGATTCTAATCTGTAAAGGATATCCATGGTAGACAGCCCCCAAATTCTTTTTTTTTTAATTATCATTTGCATTTTTACTCAGTAGAGTGCTGGTAGGATCTGAAACATCATTCTGGTAGGATCTGAGTACCTGGGAGCTTGGTCTTGTAATAAAAGGACTTCTTTTCAGTGCATCATAAGTGCAGACTAAGGAAAAAAGGATTAAGCAAGAGGAGGGGGATGATATTTTGGGAGTCTAGAATGTCTTCTGTTGAAAGATACCTTCTTTGAGTTTCTACCTGAAGCCTGGCTCTTTTCTCTCTGGTAATGGAGTCACATGAGGAACTCCATCATATGCAGATGTTCTCAGTCAGAGGAGTTTAAAAGTTACTCTTTCAGTTGATCCCTTGAACATTTTTCCCTGAAAGTGGGAGATGAGGCTTTCTTGCAAAGGAAACAATCACCAGTCATTTTATTTGAGAAGTGTAGCCGTAGCATCAGGGACCACAAATTGCACAAGGTTCACAAGACTGAAAGCATCTTCTCTTCCAGCCTTTCTTATACCACTCCTTTCAATTATTCTTTCTTCCTATACAGGAAAATAAGCAATTTTCCTGGTGTTTGGGCTCATGCAATAACAAAACAAAAAAACCCAGAGAGGATAAGCAAATATCTTCTTCCAGCTGTTTGAAACCAAAGAGATTACTGCTTCTGGCTATTTTTCATTGTTCCCATTGCCATAAATCTTGGCCCATTCCCAAATGCAGCTCTGCTGCTCTGATGAGTGCTTTCCCCATATCTAAAGATTAAGAAAGACGTGCTGCAGTGGCGCAGTGATGAGGAGCTAGGGGAATGCAGGGTTTAATACCCTGCATTTAAAGGAAGATGCAGGGTGTCTCCGAGCATAGCTGAGCCTTTTACAGTTTTCCTCCTCTGAGTAGCTTCTAGTGTCCTTGGGCTACTGCTGAAGAATTACGCAGTGGGTGCCGGTGTGTATTTTCTTTTTCAGATGTGTGTATGCATTTTCAGGAGCCTGCTAGCAAATATCAAATCTTCTAATATAAACACTTCCAAGTGATCACCAGATGTTATGTATTTTTCTCGTACTGTCATCAGTTGAATGAAGCAAACAGGCATAAGAGATCTAAGCTAATGTCATGGCTGAAGACAGGGCAAGTGGAGAGGCCTGGAGACTAAAGACCTTTCCTTCTGGAAAAAGCATTAGCCAAGGCTCTGCCATTTGTCATAAACTGGTTTCTGCATGTTGTGTGCATGTCTGCATGTTGTGCAAGAGGAGATGATCCCTGTCCTAACAGTTTACAGTTTGGGTCATCTTCATTTGTTTCTGTTAATCAGCCTATTTAACACCATGGAAGAGAAAACCCATTGTATGGTTGTCAGAGGTCTCCTCCCTCAAGAAACACTAATACCCTTTTTTTTTAAGATGTCATTTAATGCACTCCAAAACCCAAATATTTGTTCCTTGAATGCATCCTGATGAGCCAGGAGTAAACATCCCACAGTGATTAATGCCAGTCCATGTGGGTGTGGATTTGCTGTGGGCATGCACACACCCCACACACATTTGCACAAGCCTTTTTTTGTTCGCATGTTTAGTTGCAGGATTTTTGGCACTTGGGCACTCTGCTAATTTTTCAAACTGCAGGTACATTTGGGTCAGATTAGCAGGAGCAGCCAAGGATCCATATCACTCTCTCAGCCCTGAACCATCTGTTCTTACATTTACTCGGAGCAGAAGTGAAACAGAGCTGCAGACTCTGTTCAGTGGATATCTTCTGTAAAATAATCTGGCCAGAAAGCCCACAGTTAACCTGGCAGGGACAGCTCAGGACAAGAGACAGACAGATTACTAGAGCTGGATCTGAAAAGTTGAAAGAGCTAGGGAGTAAATCCAAGCAGTAGGGATTGCTTGTTAGTCCCTCATTTTCTTGGGCATTAAATTCACTTCCAAACACATAAGTAAGTTCTACTCACATTGCAAAATGAGTCATTTGCAAAATTACTTAAATTTCTAGTTATTTTGTGAAATTATCATTTCATCTAGTCACTTAGTAAAATTACTGTTTAATTAATTTCTCAAAATTTGGCATTACATATTTTTCTACACATGTATTCCTACAGAATCATGCAATCATTTTCACACTTGAGACTATTTTGTAAAATTATTTAAATTGTCAGTCATTTCACAAAATAGTTACATATCTCATGTTATAACTTTGAAATATGCTATGAGACCCTTAGAACTATTAAGGAAGATTATTACAGTTATTGTGGACACATCATCAGCATATTTCAGATTATTCTATTTACTGAAAAGCAAACCTTTTCTTTGAATTCTTATCCATAAGCACAAGCATTCATTTTTAGTTTTAGGTGCACAGTAGCTTCTCAAACTGGTCTGCCACATACGGCACCCCATCAAAACGCTCGGATCCCTGGGGACACTGCAAAGGGAATGAATGATCCCCATACCCCTTGTTTGTCAGAGACCCAGATATGTTCTCCAGAGAAGAGAAAGCTGTCACCCTACTTAGGATCTCCTTGACATGGTCTCTCATGATTTTGCTCCTCTTGGAAGTGCTGCACTGTCATGCCAAGCACCACACGGGGACTCCAGTAGTAACAACATCCTTTTCATCACTGCTTTCAGTCTTGTAGGTGTGGCTAGGATAAAACTTCAGCTCCTTAGCATTTGTGGTAATGCTGGGGGCAATTCTGGTGTCTCAGATGACCCATGATTCTACTCAGTCACAAAGGCCTGAAACTTTCTGTCAATGATTTCGTAATAAGATTATCCATTTATTTATGTGTCTCTACATATAAGTGTACATGGTGTTTTCACAGCCACACAGATTACAAGTCTGAGCAGAAATCTGCCCTGGCCATGTACTGACCCAGTCTCTCTTGCAGTAAATTAACAAAATGGGTAAGGGAAGTAATTTAGTATCTGAGATATTTAATTCTATTAGTAGTATTTTCATCTAAACTATGCTGTGGTGTTTGTACTTCTTTTTAATTCTTCAAAGTGTTGGAGGGAAGGAGAGGAGGAGGAATTATGTTATACCTACTGAGTAACCATAATTATTAGCAGTTGTGCTTTTTCTGTTCTGCATAAGTTTTCAGCATGAAGTTGTGAGTTGCAATGATTTTTCCCTGATGGAGGTTTTTGTGTGTAAGCAGAGAAAGGCTATACATATGGATCAGTCTGATAAAGGAAAAATGCTGATCTTTGAAGGGCAATTTAAAGGCAAATATGTATTGTACACTGCTTTGTAATGGGAGAGATTTCCAGGTTACCTTTGCAAATGCAGACTTGGGTCAAAGCCGTGATGGGCAGCCAGTCACTCATTAAAATAAAAGCCCTGTAGTGACACATTAGTGATGAGTGCGTTTGTTTCTCCTTTCTCCTCACACCACAACCACCCCACCAGCCTATTCAGAGACAGATGACCTGCCTGCATCACTTCATGCATCCAGCATTAGTTATTTAGACCCAGTGTAGAACTACTTATACTAAGAACTATCAGACACACATTTGTCCAACAAGATGACCAAAGGACAAATACTTGGCGCTGCACTGAGCACCAGAGGATGGTGAGTTCTTCTGGTGGGCTTGATTTGATTTCTACTGGCTTTTGGACCCTTTTTCATCAAATTCATTGGGAATTAATCAATCCTTAGAGTCTCCTGTGAAAACATGTGCATTAGCGCCCAGTTCATGCAAATATTTCCATGTAAAGATGTTCCTCAGGCATGCAGCCACTGTCAGTTGTGGTTATTTCAGCAGGCGGTCCCATAACTTGCCACATAAATGCATGCAGGACTGGGGCTCTTGGGATACTCAACAGTAATTGCTTGCTTGTATTTGTGCTTTTAATTGCTATTTTCCACAGTATTTAATGAACTGTTTTCAAAAATGGAGGAAAAAAAGTGCATTGAATTTTCTTTCAGTTTGGAAGGGAAACAAGTTGCCCTTCCTTTGTTTTTTTTCAACACTGAGTAAGCATTAAAACAGAACTGTCCCTAAACATACAAATTCAAAAAAAAACCCTCCAAAAATCATGAAGGAAATACATCTTTCAACAGTTGTCAGCAGATACATTAGGCTTTATGTGGCAAGAGAAGGATCATCTATCCCCATCAGCTGAAATTCCATTGTCTTATGCTTTTCCTTCTTTTGCCAAAATTCCCATTGAAACGATTGGAAAATTTTCATTTAACTTTTCTGAGCTCTGTATCTGTCAGTGCTGTCCCCCTGTGACTATGAGGATATTTTGAAGTCTGCCAAAGAGACATACTGCAGGTTGAACTGAGAAAAATGCCATATGTTATTTGGGTAGTTTATTTTCTTACAATACTTAAAAAGAGTTATGATGGGGTTTTCCCCTGATGTTATTTAAAGAAGAAACAGCATTTGTTAGAGACAAGCCTTTGCCAACATATACTTTTGAAACCATAAAAAATTCACATGGTTTTATCTTATTCCCATTGAACATATTTTTTTCAAAGGCAAGACAAGAGCATCCTGACAATGGAGTACATTGCTCAGAGTAATTGTCCTAGTGCTCTTTGTGTCTTGGGGCTCTCCTAAATAAGCATTGACAGATGTTGCAAGCAATGGTCAGGAAGAAAGGGGGGCTGGTTCAACAACTGAGAAGTATTCTCATGACTTCAAGTACATAAAAGAATCAGGCAAACACCATACACAGCTTCTCTGTCATATTTTGTAAGTGGAATCACTGAAAGATAGCCACAGTTATGTGGTTAAGGTTTATTTTCTGACACAGAAAATACTAGGCTTACAGATTAAGGAGGATTATTACCCTGGTGGTGATAAATCCTCATTAGCTTCAGTTTGGGACGGCAGTTCTCTATGCGTGGACCAAAGCAATGCCCTGGGGGCTGTAGAAACATAAAGCTCCTCTGAACATCCATGGCAGGCAGAGAAAGAGATCCCTGGAGTTCACTAATACTTGCTGATATAATTGACTTGTACTGTTGGCTCTTTTAGGGCTTGGATTTCATTTCACACAGACTTGAGCTACAATAGGCAAATATCTTCCAATACTGCATAAATGTTCTTCTGTCAGTATGTCTGCTTTTCATTCATCTGGTCCTCATCTGTGTTGTGTAAAGGACAGGTTGATTGAATATACCCTTAATATGACAAGTTTGTAAGAACAAAGTGTTAATGAGGCTTGTTCTCCTTTGTGACCAGTGGCAACAGAAGACATTAGAAGTATTTAGCATTTCGTGGTTGGCCATCTTCTGTTGCTATGAAACTCTTCAAGGTACCACAGCTCTGACTGTGAAGAGCTTCAGCTGAAGGGGTGATAAAGTAGTAGATAGAGATCAGTCAGTAAATGCAAAGAAATACATAAAAAGAGAAAGAACCTGAGAATTTCTGCACTGGGACCGCCCTGCATGGGCAACTAATACTCATAAAGGAGAGACCTTGGAGTCCTCTGCTCCAGTTCTCTGAAGCCAGCTGTGAAAAAGACATTTGGGAATTACCGTGAGAGAAATGAAAAGCGAGGAGGAGATGTATGTATTACATTATATTGCAGTATAAATCCCTGGTGACCCCACACTATGGATATTCGTGTGCAGCTCTGGAAAGACTGTAATAGAACTAGAAGGGAAGTGTACCTGGGGAGCAGGAAGGTCAAAAGCATGTGAGGTTTCTGTACAACTTTAGATTGAGTAGACTAGGACTATTCAGCCTGGAAAAGAGTCGTAGAGTGTCCATCAGATCACAGAATCACAGAATCACAGAATCACAGAATCAGTAAGGTTGGAAAAGACCTTAGAGATCATCGAGTCCAACCTATCACCTATTACCTAACCTAGCCAAACCTGTTACCTAACCTATTACCTAATTACCTAACCTGTTGCCATCCTGCTACCAACACACCATCCTACCTATAACACACTACCCTAATATCTAGGTCATGCCACCAAGTACATCATCCAACCTCTTCTTAAAAACCTCTAGGGACGGTGACTCCACCACCTCCTTGGGCAGCCCATTCCACTGTGAGATCACCCTCTCTGTGAAAAAGTTCCTTCTAATGTCCAGTCTAAATCTCCCCTGACGCAGTTTAAGACTGTGTCCTCTTGTTCTATCACTTGTAGCCAGAGTGAAGAGACCAACACCCAGCTGGCTACACCT
>WEKX01009296.1:735405-795323 GCA_013390025.1 Pitta sordida | reverse complement strand
CACCGGGACAGCCTGCTCCTGTGCCTTGAAAATCTCTTTCTTGAAGTACTCCCAGCTATCCTGGGCCCCCTTGTCTTTAAGAGCCACCTCCCAAGGATCAAACATACCATATGGTAGAGGAAGGAGCAATGGCCATTCTCTCCTTCCAGTTGTACAAGAAATAAAGGACAGCAAATGAAAGCAGCAGTTATCAACTTAATCAAAGGAAATGCTATGTTTGTGGCTAATGTTGAATGCACCATTGCAAGATATGTGGTTTAGATATGCATAAACAGGTCCAAAATGATAATGTAGAAAAATTAACAAAACCAAGGTACATCAAATGCTCTGATAATGTGGTTACAATATTTGTCTGCAGTTCACTGGGAAAATCAAATAGGGAAAGCAGACTCCTTCATTGTCTCTTCCCGGATGCTGTCAGATACAGGATGCTGGGTATAGATGGACCAGTGAATATTCTTAAACGTAATGGAGAATGTGCTGTTTTATTTTCTTGCTCAGGTTTAACTCCTGCAATAAGACCTCTGGAAGCTCTCATGGGCTTTTTTATCAGCAGTACAAGGATTTTCTTCAGGTTTGCAGTGTGAATACTTGTTGAGTGGGCTCTGGTAGCTTCTGTACCAGACGCATTCTTCTTTCTTCCTCCTTAAGCACATCTTGACCCTTATTAATTAACAATATTTTATTCACATGCACTATATGGTTGATAAAGTACCTCCAGGCTACTATAGACTTCTAGCGTTCTCTTCTGCTTCTTTTTGGTTTAAATTTTTTATGTTGAATAGACTACACAGGATATATAGCTCTCCCAACTTAAAATATATTCTGCAGTCTGTTGTAGCCATCTGGCATCCTCTTCTCCAAATTAGCATGGTAATAGTGCATTTTCCCCTGGGATCAAAAGTAAAATGTTGTCCCTCATAAATGTTTTGTTGCATGGAAATATTCACAGCTCAATTCAAGATGAATCCCAACAAAACGTGGGGAGAAGGATGAGGGGGGTTCAGTCTGTGTATTTCATTAAAGGCGACTCATCTTCAAGAAGCATACTCACTTATCTTTTGTAGTTACAGTGTTGGTCAGGACATAGAACACAGGTATTAAATAAAATTTCCTGTAATTTTGTTTCTGCATCACAGATTTCAAAGTAGACACTGCTCAGCAGCAATGTGGTTCTTGGTTTCCCAGTGTAACACCTCTCATTCCTACGTCTCGGGGAATAAAATCCCTTATTTTAAAATTGTGGAAAACAAAACAACTTAGTTTTGAGAGGATCTACCAAAGTCCCTGGCCTTCTTCACATGCAGTAGTTTTCCTGGCACACATCAGGGCCTAAGAACAAGTGGGGTGCAGGCTCAAAATATATCTTGCATTACTTCTGCCACCAAATCAAGTCTCCTGAGATGAACACTTCACTATATGTGTCTAAAAGGGTCATCAAATCAAAGTTAGCAAAATAGATTTCTGAAATTTTAAAAGGTCAGACACATTTTGTACCCTTTTCTAGCTTATCTAGCAAGAAAATTGACTTAGTTTTATTGTTCAGGCTGAAAGCATCTGGTAGTGGCCTGTGCTGGAGAAGAAATCATCACGTTTGATTTACAAAGAGCAGTGTTTTGGTGACTAGAGTGTGGGTCTGGCACTAAGGGAGCTGGAGGTGTGATACAGGTCTCCTGTCTGAACTTGGAAAAAGCTCTAAACAACTCTTCATTTTTTATTTCCTCGATAATAAGTGTGTTTGAATTTCCTTTTACACTTCACTAATCTTGGCTCTGTAAAATGTTTAGGACAAGTGTGCGTTTCTGCAGCAGCCAGTGCAGTGTTTATGGATCCCTGATTGCTACCACAAGGAAAAGACTAATAGCATGACTTGTTAGGCCACTTGTTATAAGACAGAATTACACAGCTTGACTAGTTAAAAAATAGGATGTGGCTGAAAACTTACAAAAAAATACACTCTGCTCCAAAAACTGTTTCACCGGTGCATGCTCCCCCCTCTATATATCAGTCTCGAGTTGAAACTGAATGTACTTTTCACTCATATTGGTAATTTGACTTTGAAACCTTTGCAGCATTAAGGCCATGTTAATATATCCTGTTACCAGTGCACAAGTGAATTGAAGACAGTGAGGCAATTTTGTAATTGAAGGGGTTCGGGAAATACAACAGTTGCCCTAAAACATCAGCGTAAAAACTTTAATCATTCTATAGGGAGGCAAGAAACTTACGGAAAAATACTTTCAACTTTTGACCCCATCAAAACGTTGTCTTGTGCGGGCCACCTTTTACAGTGGCCCACTATGTGAACCACCTGCTTTGAGTGACACCTGAAGCAGGCATCGCCCCTTCTACCTCCTATGGAAAGTCTGGTTACCTACAACACTGCACACAGATCCTTTCTGCAGTTTGGGCTATCCAGAGGCATAAGCAACTTCGGCCTGAACAAAAGCAGAATATATTATACTTTTTTTTTTCCTTCCAAAACTGATTTACCAAAAATAGTGACTTTCTTGTCCCAGAATCATTCCCAGCTTTGATCCAAATCTGTGGACCTAAATATTGTTGTAAAGAATTAGAAGGACAGAACATGGATATAGATTTTAAAAATGGAGAAAGAAAATGTGAAACTTAGCAGTTAGAGCATTTTTACTTTTTTTTGCTTTTTTTTTTTTTTTTTACATTTTACTTTGCTGTAGTTAAGACATGTTGATGTTCCTTGTGTGGGAAGGTTCATAAGTAGCACCTCTATCCACAGACTGCAGCTGGCAAAGAGAAAGGGGAGTTTGTGACAATGGGGACAATGACAATGATGCACCAATGGAGGTAGTATAAGACAGCTGTACCAATCTCTCAGCTCTAGACCCTGGATTTTGTTGTGGTCTTCCCAAGTTTACGGAAAAATGAAAGTCCTCCTGTTTTGCAAGTTCAACTGCAGAATAACTATGCTGGTTTTATTATATACATATTCTTTTAGATTTGAAGTGGTCAATGCACCTATACCAGGGCCAGAGCTATATAGTTTTGTTTTTCAAGGATTCTCAGAGCACTGCAAAGCCTTCTGCCTTCCTTATACATGCCAGCAGGTAACTGTCTGTGAGCCAAGTGCTGTGGGCAGCCCATGAGCTAAACCAGCTGCAAATCCGTGTTTGGGAGCCCTTCTCAGGGTGCACAGCAATCAATGTGCCTTGCCGTCTCCAGCTAAAAGGATAAGTATCTGTTGCAGTGAATTAGCTCCTGAAATAGCAAAACCAGTTCCTGGGTCCTGAGTACAGGCCTCTTTCACCCCACAGGGGACATGTCAACCAGCAAAACACTTACACGCTGAGTTCAGAAGAGCCTCAAGTTTGGATCACCATAAACCTCATGACCTCCTCATAAAACTGAGTAAAAATAGTGCTCAAGTTCATGGTTTTATGATTACGCTGAATTTTAGACAGAAACTTCTAGGGAAGTGTCAGAAAAGGGGCATCTTGGCATAACAGGAGGGTGTGCCCTGGGTTTTGTTTTTTTGACGTTGCAAAGAGTTGCAGGCAGGATGTGAATATATGGGAATACAATCCCTGAAAATCTGTGCATTGGTTAAACCTTTCTCTACAGCTTCCTAGGTCTTTCTGTAACTAAAGGTGTTTTAATAATTTAACTGTTGTTAAGTTTCAAGGTGTCCCTAAAACCCCTAAACAATAAAATCAAAACAGCAGAAGGAAATTTATTCTATTCATCCAGTAATGGGGCTAAAGGGTTACTTGAATTCAGAAAGAAATAAATTTTATTTCCAAATATAAATTAAATATTTTGAGAACACTTTCTACATTAGATTAGTCCTTTCTCAAGAGCGAAAGGAGCGTTTGATTTCCTTAGGTCCATTCTTTGGAAAGATAGTTTCTGCCAAGCCAGATTTGCACAGGCACACAACAGGGCTATTGCCTCTTTTTATATAAATCATGCTAAGTTCATATCAGGCAAACGTACAAATCTACTGCTTGGCATTGTATCCTGTACTTTGAGTGAGCCACGTGCCATGGGTGTGTTCAAGTGAAAAATATTGTGTTGATTTTGGACACTTTATGCTTATATAGATGCATTTTGGCCTGTGTGGGCCGGAAGAGAAAGCAATGACCTGAATAGCCAAGCATGAATCTCAGTTAAAACATTTACACAGCTGAGACCAGGAATCTCTCCTGTGCATAGAAAAAACAGTTGAAGCTATGAAATGCTTTCCAATGTATCACTGCCTGAAAAGAGCAGCATGAAGGAAGGCTGCTCTGGAGATTACATTTGGAAGGAACAGAGAGATGTTTCCATTCCCATCACTGGCTGGCGCACAGCTCTGGTTTTCCTTCCTCCCTTTGGAGTTGCCATGTATCAAAGCAGAGCAAAAATAATAATAAAATATTCTCAATAGGCCACTGAGCTTTACATTTCGTAATAGTGATAGAATTGCTTCTGTAATTTACAGCCTGTCCCTTCTTTTTTGCCTGAAGAGTTTGTGTGTGTGCATGTTTATATTTATGTAGATATATATATATATGTGTACCTGTATGCACAGATGCACACATAGTGTGATGACAAGGATGGGGTTAGAGGAACATTCTCTCAGGAGCCATCCTTTGAGCTGTCACTTATGAAAATAACCGTGCACAGAGAGGCGTAGGACAGCACCATCTCAAAAATAAACCACCAAGGGATCTCAGCAGTCACCCAAGGCTGTTTGAAGGTGACTTCCAGTTGTACATCCCCACCACATCCGTTGCGCCAGCATCATTGAACCATCTGGGCATTTCTGCATTACTTCTGTGTTTTGTAGTTGTCTTTCAGCCAGGGTGGGCCAGAGTGAGGAGTATGTGCCTGGAAGTGGTGGAAAAGAGCAGGTCCACTCCTGTCACAGCAGCAATGTAGTTTTAGATTGACTCAAGCCCTGTGTGAAACTTCACTCACATGCAGAAAGAACCCAAATAAAGGCTTAGCCAAGAAAATTACAGTTAAACCTCCTCTAGACTTGCAACTACAAACAGTGCCTTTTCAGTGCTAAAACACTCACTCTTATCTCCTGGCTGACATTTCTCTTTCACGCTGAAGTAACGACTGTGCAAAGTAGTTGAAAATACAGCCATTTCTCTCTTGCAATATTCTGTCTCCATGGACATGCTGGGACAGCTCCACCTCAAAGTGCCAGCTATGAAGTCACTGATGCCACTTTCTGACATAAATCTTACTGCTGCCTGGAAATCTCCTATCCAAGCATTAATGGGGCCCAGATTTCCTTAGCTTGTGAGCTTCCACAGCACGGCTGTTGGAAGCCAACCAAACTGTTATCTTAAACATACTTTGAAGCAGGGCAACACGTGGCCTTCCTGTCTGTGCACTGTACTTCAGTGTGTTGCATTACTTCAGGTGTCACCAGTTGCCGCTCCACATATGAAGAGATACGAGAAACTCTTCTTCAGCTCTTCTTTCATTAAGAGAAATTTGAGGTGCAATGAATGTACATGCACACAGAATTTAATAAATAAATATATGTAGGAAGGAAGCTGCACAGGCTTCTACCTGTGAGAAATGGAGGGACGAGGGAAAAAAAGGAAAGTGCCTCTAAGACAATGGTCATGTTTCTTTCTAAACTACTGAAAATCTTTGAGTTACACTATTCTGAGCAGGTAGGTTTGAAGAGCCAGTAGAGAAAGTTGTGATGAAAATATGTCGAAATACATTGTGTGATTCTCTAACTCAAATGCAAGTATTTTGCAAATTCTGTAGAAATGCATAATGTCAACTGTTCTCAAAATACTGTATATAAAAATTTAGCTACTCCCAGATTTTCCAAGTTAAAAGTAATACTGTGTTATGTTTTCAAGCAAATTCACAAATGATCCTGGCATTATGTGTCTTAAACAGCTGTCATGATGGATTGGGTGTATAGCAGTGAGGAGTGGGGAAACAGTGTGACTGCCATGAGGCACTGAATAATTTTATTTGGATTTTCTAACAGCTAGCATGTGTTACTGACAACACATATTAAGTATTCACTGATGAAAAGGAAGGCAGTAAGAAAAACACAGATTTAGTAGAACATCGCTTTTTGATTATTTTGAATAACAAGCATAACAGGAAAGTCAAAGAAACTTTACAAAGTAAAACTAACCTTCGGTCTACCCTAGAAATATACACCAGGAAAAAAACCACTAGAAATGACCTCTCTATCAACTTATTAGTCATGGTACATTCAATTATGAGTTCTCAATGTACCTCAGGTCTTGCATCTATCTGACAAACCATGTCATCTACACAATGGCACACATGGCCGTGCCTGGCAAAATGACATTTCTATAGTTGTGAAATATCCTTGGGATGGTTGACATAGAAAGACACAGAATATTGAAAAGCAAACAGATGGAAGATCTGCAATATCTCTGGCACTGCTGAGGTTCATCCAACCTGCAGCGGATGTCACGTCAGTGCCGGACTTGGAATCGATATGGCCATTATCATGCCCTGTTTGCCACATTTCCACCTACCTGGAAAGCTCCTATTAAGGAAGAAATTGTCCTGACTGATGTGTCAGCTCTGCTGCTATTGAGGCTGGTGGGATCAAAGGAACAGATGAGCTCCAGGAAGTTCGCACACTGCGTTTGACACAGCACAACGCAAAAAGACTTCGACTTAATATAATGAACCACTAAAAATATACCAGCACTGTAACAGCTCCAGAAAATAGCCATCGTACACACATCTAAAAATATTGGTCCTATTCTCTTGCCACAGGATACCAATAACGTCAGTGAGAGCCCACTGAAAGATAGTGGGAAGTCCATGGGAGTTACTCACATCCTGCATGAGTCCATGTCTCCTTGAGATCCGCAGCTATTCCTTTAGGACCGCTGCTTGTTGTAGTTTACCAGGCTATGACATACAACTTGTTTATGTTTTCCTGTTCTCTTTTAACTCATGCTTGTCATTCACAGAAGTGGTCTGAGATTGATTTGAGGTTTAGTTAAAGTGAACTTCAATGTTTGGGACCCAATGGAAATAAAGCCCCAGGAATTATGACTTTTCTCATTTCTTCCCAATACCGTTTTATCTCAAGGCAGTGCTGTTAGTTAACGTATCACCAAGATGATCTCTAAAGGAATTTGGGTTTGAACTGGCATCTTTTGTCTTCTCTCTTTTAACAAGTCCTCAAAATATGGCTACATATAGCATATCCCTTTACTTGTGTATGTGTATTGCCTCTTACATTTCGCATGTTCAGACACTCAGTGTCTATACTTTTTTCCTCTGTTTGGCTGTCTGTAATCCCAGATAGCAAAGCTAGTCTCTTTTCTAAATGCTAAAATCTTGCTAATGCATTTTCTAGGTGAAAAGGAATACATCAGAATCTGGAAAATTAAATCACAAAATATATATCCCCATTTGGCATCCCAAAAAAATACAGGAAATGTAAAAGAACTGTTACATATAGCAATATGTGGAAAGTGTCATGTGATAGCATCGTTGATCCTGTTAGAAATACACTCTCTTTGCTTCAGTCTAAGGGATCACTTATATACAGAAGTTACTCTGTTGACTTCAAGAGAGGCCTTTCTGGCACAACAGGTCACAGTTAGGACTTAATGGATCAGCAAGAAGCCATTCACTTAATGGTACATCATTTAATGAAGAAAAAAAATCTCTTTGTAAATAATTTACATGAACTTAGTGTCCTACTGTTTTCTGTTTCTTTAGCCCTCTCCTTTTCTGAGCTGTCTGCATTGCCACACAGTTGCATAACCTTGAATTTGGGGGGGTGTATGTATTACTCTTTTCCATTAATAATACTCAGTATCTACCCTGCAATAATTTTTATGCAACTCTCATTGGTGTCAATAAGGTGACAGTGCTGCACAAAATGAGACAGAGTCCCATTTATAACATTGTCAAGATACCAGCAATAGCCTTAAAATTATAATCCTTTTCTTTTACCTCATCAGTATGTCTATTGACTTAATCTGGATGTTATAACTATCATGCCAGCAGAATTTACCTTGGATGATTTGTGTGTTGACAGGACTTTCTGTTTGAGATAAGGTTTAGTAGGCAATAAGCCTTCTGCCAGTGTTTTCTTATTGCTCTGAAATGATAAACAGTGATTAAAAAATTGCATAATTCTGATAAAATTCGGGGTAACAATGAATGCAATTTTGTTTCCGTTGCTCTTCTCTGTGCTTTTATGGAAAACTAAAACAGACAGTTGAAAAAAGGCACCCAAGAAACAGTCTCCCCATATGGCTCTGAACTCAGGTAGCCGACTTATGTTGAATTAAATGCCACAAACGCCATCTCACAATATGGTTGTGTCCTTCATCAGAGTGTCTGTGTGCTCAATTAAAACACATAATTAAATCTGGTCACCACAGAGAAAGTATTATATGCCATCATAGGCTCTGAGAACAAGAAACTCATTGAGGTGTGGCTACCATTGGGAGGCAGGAGGGAAAGGATGATGGGACAGATTAATATATCAGAAAAGGACATCAGGCTAAGTAAACTACATCAACTTTTATTTGCTGTGTATCCTGTGGTCTTCTGCCACTATTGGATGGGTAGTCCCAGTTTTCTGTCCTGTACTCCTCCAGAGCTTTTCCACATCTTATCAATCCTTTTAGCAAAAATCAGATTACATCCCTCTGTCCTTTATCCACTGATATAACACTGGATTGTCTTATTTTACTCTTCATTTCTGTGAAGTATGATTTGATTTCCAGAAACACACAGTTTCTTGATCTGCTTTAGCATAAGCACATGAAAATGTGTATAAATATAGGAGCCTGTTTAGTTCAAGATATTTTGTCTACACTGCATCTGGTCAATAGTTGAGATTAAAATTTGGAGAGTTGAATGAAAACAGGGCTGGGGCACTGGATCAGCTGTAAAGTTTGGAGAAGGAGTGGACTTCCCATTAGTTGAATTATCTGCCTTCTTTGCATAAATTAACAGCTATGCTCCAAACAGTAAAAAAATCATGAGTGCTTAGCAGCTAGTCGGTTATTTTTAAATACCTTATTTTAGAATTATTATCTCCTTATGTTTTTAAGAATGTTTATCTTACTGGTCCCTCCATAATCACCCAAAGACTGAATCTGGGAGTTTCAAATATACATGCTGGGATTTCCCTTAGGTGATTTTTATCTTCAGCTCACATGGATGCTTTCTTGAAACCCTTGGGCTCAGAGATCCTTAATTTTCACCTGTTCATCCTTGGGAACATTATCTGAGTTTACAGGGACAGAGGAAAGAATTTACACGAAATAAGGTGTATCAAGATAGTCTATTTATTATCTTACTGGTGTTTTGAGAAAAAATACATAAACCTGACATCTGCAGATGAAACAAAACAAAACAAAAAATCAATAAAAATGAAGGAAGAGTTCTAAGATAATTAGAACGTGCTTTAACTCTTTAGCAGTTGTCCTTAGAGACAGATTCAAGGATATGAAGAACAGCAGCTGAGCCTTTAATGTCATCTGAAATATTGTGTGTATTCCAGGATGACATATCTGGATTTGAGTATGGCGCAGCATTTGTCCTCATTCTACTCTACATGAGATCTCCTTGGAGACAAATCCATGTGGTTTATTTTTGTGACAGTGCTCCTTTTTTAATGTTTTGGATCCTGATCAAGGATTTCAAGAGTCTCCAAGAAAATCTTTTTCCCAAAGAAAACCATTTCCAACCTGAGAAACTGAGAATTGTTTCCTCCTAATTTCTACATGTTCTGGTTAGGCAACTGTAAACTAAGCCTCCAGGGTCTGCCACCTTAGCCATCAGATTGCTGCCAGCATTCCCAGACTCATCAGTAGCTAAAAAGTCCTTTCCAAAAAGGATGACTACAACATGCAGATCTGCTCCACACCCATTCCAGGAGAGTGGAGAACTGTAGAAGCCCCAGCGAAGGACACCGAGGATGAGCAAAGGAGAGTGTGTGCAGCATAAACTAGAAAACCTCCATCTGGAAAATACATGATTGAAGGGAGATTTGGGAGATATCTCTAAATTCATAAATGAGGAGAGAGAGACAGCAGTTAACCATTGGTCGCCATGTTTTATGTCACAAGTGACAGGGCACAAAAAATGCCAATAGCAGGTTGAGGGAATAAAAGCTCCCTGGTTTATTGTAACTTTGCAAAGCTTATTGCCATGAGACAGTGAGGAGAGGGATAGTCAAATAGGCTCCAAGAGACAGTGGACAAATTCACACTAGAAGGCATGACTATCCATAGTGAACATCCACCTCAGGAAGTCCCTGAAGAGATGATTACTTAAAATGGGAGGCCAAACAAGGAAATGAATAATGTTGCACATCCTCAGTTTTATACTCTACCATATAAACATCAGCTGCTTGTCACTGCTGGAAACAGATGATGTGCTTGCTGGCCATTTGATCTTCTCTACTGCATTACACCTCTTCCTTTATTTCTTGTGGCATATTCTCCATCTTTGAAAGAATCATTTTTAAAACTTGTGAAAGGCCTATGAGGCACTGTGCTGTTCTTACAAGTAAGATAGAGGCTGTACAGATCTGGGTAAATTTAGACACACTTCTTAATCACACTCTACTCTTTCCTCATTGTTGTCTGATGTTCCTTGTGTGTTACACCTGTGTCTTCTCAAGATTTCAGGTAACCTCTGATTTACCTGGCTAACATTGTCCACCTTTGAGTCTTGCAATGGGATTCTTGTAGCTTCAGCATTCTCCTTCCCTGAAGTCAGATGTCTGTTTCCCCTTCCACCCTACTTAAGACTTCTGTTTGCAGGTTCTCCTGAGGTCTGCATGCTGCCTTGAAACACCTGGAGAACTTGTTCTCCACAGAGACATCTCAGAAAAATGGCTCTAACAGGGGAGCCTTTGTTCTTCCCAAGCCTGGTGCAACCCAAACCCAGGCATCCAGAAATGCCAGGAGTGTTCCTAGACAGAGGCATTAGTGGCATTCACTTCTCCCTGAACCTTGTCAGCTTGGAGCTTAATAAATGGTTATCATAACACTTAAAGATAAAAGCAGCTCTGAAAAGCAAACAAGAATATAAATGTTCCCCATACAAAATTTAAAATATAATCGTCATCATACAAGATCATACACATAAGACTTGCCCCTACTTGCAGCAGCAATACATTGTATTTGGGCATACGGAGTTGCTATGGGGCCTGATCCAACTCCCACATAAGTCAGTGGGAGCCTTTAAATTCACTTCAGTGGGAGTGAAGCCTGAGCACCTGGTTATTTTGTGAACATTGACATTATATGCTGTAGAAACAATGCTTTAGTTTTTGATATAAAACCAAGCAATATCAGTGACAGATTGATTCTTGAACATTGGTCCTCAGTGCTACTGTATTAAAGATAATAAGTACAATTCATTGCAAATCTGTTTGTTATTGCTAGTGTAAAAATAGATCAGTCCAGCCAATGGACTTGACTGGCTTCTTTATTGTTGTTGTTGTTTTTAAATAGCTTTCCTGTTCTGTTGTTACAGATGAATTCTGGTAAATATTTATCCTTACACTTGCTGTAAATGTATTCCTTTCCTGGTGGGGCACTGCACAGCTCCAGATGTGTTCTTTAGAACCTTTTCAAAAACAAAGAGGGCCCCAAGTGTAGCCATACAAGAGAGAGGGGGCAAAAGGCATGTTGCATCTTTAAGAAGTTACTGCATGTGGCTTTGCTCAGTGCAGCCATCTCGGATCTTTGGGGTGTTTGACTTGGCTGCAGCTGAAAAGAGTCAGGATGAAGAATCACAGACAGGAAAAGGGCAAAATCTTTCCTCTCGAAAAGTCTTGATTAAGTTTGAGTGTGTTTCTCCTTACACCCATTGACATCAGGCTCTCTGTGCTGTAACTGCCACATGTCATACTCAGATCCATCACTGTCTTTGGAGGGGTGGTGGCACTGTGCCATGACTGTTGTCTGTGGAGGGAGCTCTCCCAGTCCCTGGTCTCTGACATCACTACAACCCCCTGAGTTGAGCAGGAGAGACCCAGCTGCAGGGCAGGAGCTGTGAGTCCTGGGGCACAGAGAACAGGAGCTGTGAGTGTTCTGGGGCACACAGGGAAGGTGCTGTGAACATGCTGAGGCACACAGGGCAGGGAGCTGGCATCACCCTGGGGTGCTGATGCCAGCCTTTCCCGCTGCAGCCCTGGGCAGGTGCAGCTGATGTGCACACACTGAGTCCCTGCATGAAGTGACTTGTCTAATTGCCTCGTCAACAGTTCTGATGCTCAAACTGTTTCACCCACCCTCGTCTCCCTATCTACTGCTGTTCAGCCGAAGGTCTGCCTTCTTTCCTGCTTTCCAGTCCTGCTTCTGCCACTGGGAGGGGATCACTTGTGCTGCAAGTCTTGCTGGCTGTAGGAATGGCAACCAATGGAGCAAGAGGTTTGTTACCCAAGCAAGGCATCCTGCATGATATCCAGCCATGCACTGGTGACACAGCACGTGAACAACTGCAGTTGCTCTGGATACTTGCCCTGGGGTACCCAGAACTATATTTTCATCAGCTCAGCTGGCTTCTCCTGTCTTGATGACATGCCTGATCTTCTCGAAGGGAAAGGCACCAGTGTCTCATTGGAGAACTGTGTGCTGAGTTACAGGCCCTCAGCCATGAGAGCATTTGGGCTGAAATTGTTCAACTCATGGAAGATTAATTCTTCCTTTTGTCTTTTTTTTTTTTTTTTTGACAAATTAGTGGCACATTGACCATCTGCAGACAGAGCAGATTTCCAGGGTCTTTTGAGTGCCTTGAACATAACTACCAGTAGGAACTGAGTATCAGCAGATTAGGGATACCATTAGCTGGTACCTTGAAAAACAGTAAAAGCCAGGTGGACTCACTCGTGCTCCAGGCAAATACGATACAACTGTTACATAAATAAAAGGGCTGACAGATGAACTTCTAAACATACCCAGCTTACTGTTTCCTGGTGCACATACACATAGAAGCAGGAAGTAGACTTCCAGAACATGAAAGAAAGACTTGCTTGCTTATCTCATTGTATTCTAAAGTGATTTGAGGTAAACAAAAGACAGATATGGGCTTTGTTATTTTAATTATTCTGTGCAGCAAATATAGAGTAGTACTGTACTGTATGATAAACACAACTCTTACTGTCTTGAAATTTATTTACATCAGTTTGCAGAAATTGCTCCTAATTGAGGAAATATTTTTCCTAATGGTCTGTCCTGACTAAGGACAGCTTTGTTCAGACCTATGTCACATCATGGGATAAGAAGAGATCCACAGATAATATTTTCCAGATATTCAGGTGCTGCCTGTTTGTTCTGCACCTAATTTCTGCATATCTCCTGGCTGGGGGGGCGTTGGAACTGAAGTGACTATATAAATAGTTTTATTTTATGATATACAGTGAAATTAGGGTTCAGTGCAAAGCATGTGGGAGTCCTCGTACAAGCCTGGATTTGTTCTAGGTACTTTCTGTCTCTGACACTTTTTAGATAAGGTAGCAATGATATATGGTGATACTCACTGAATAACTGGAGGAGAATAGTTTGTGTCTTGACAGGCTGAACTGTTCTAGGATTTTTTTTAATTTTATTTTTTTTTAGCTATGGAGAGTTAAAGTCTTTCATGTATTAGTTATCAGTCAGCTAGTGTTTAATTTCAGCTAAGATGGAGGAAGATGGGTGGTAAGTGAAGAAAAATTGAAAAAAGTCGGATGAATATTTGTTTTTTAAAAATGTGAGAAAATTCAGGTTAATCTGAGGTGATCTATGAAGCAAAATTAAATTCTGCAAGCTCCAGCCCTAGAAGTTAAGCCTTGTTAATTTAGCAAACTAAATTAGCAAACATGAGCTAAATTTTACTTGCAGACTTTTTTTTTAGATGTGTTCCCACTCCTCTGGTATTTTTCTTTTTAAATATTATTTCCAAAACATGTTTGGCTTTTCTGTTATGCATGGTGTGATCCATTGTGATGATGTTTTTTCAATGCTCACGACAGACAGTCCTACCCTTGAGGCTGAAACTCCCTTTGATTTCAGGTGAGATTTTTGCCTAATGATCAGGCCCTGGGGTTTTGGCTCATCAGTTGCTACGTAATCAACTAAGAAAAATTTGGAATTGATAAAAAGCAAAAATAATGGCATAGACTGCTGGCAAAGCAAATACATTTCAGGGTGTATGTGTAAGAAAAAAATCACTCCCTTAAAACAAACAAAAAAAGCAAGCAATTAATGTTTTGTATGCTACTGTGTCATACAATTACAATAGAAGATTCAAGGAAAGATGCAGATAACATTGTCACATGTCAAACCAACCCAGAAACAGTTTCAAGTTGCTGAGAGAAAATTGCTGAGAGAAGGAGAGAGTAAACCCGCACCATTCTATGAGACTAGTCGTCTAAGAGTTTGTGTATATGCAGGAATTCATAGAATGATTTGAGTTGGAAGGGACCTTAAATTATCATCCATTATCATCCATCCAACACCCCTGCTGTGAGCAGAGACACCTTCCGCTATCCCAGGTTGCTCAGAGCCCCATCCAGCCTGGCCTTGAACACTTCCAGGGATGGAGCAGCCACAACTTCTCTGAGCAACCTGTGCCAGGGCCTCACAATCCTCACCACAAAGAATTTCTTCCTAATATCCAACCTAAACCTGCTCTCTGTTAGTTTGAAGCCATGCACTGTAGGTAGTGACTCACCAGAACAGGGCAGAGAGGCAGAATCCCCTCTCCCCTGCTGCCCACCCCGCTTTGGATGCAGCCCAGGGCATGGGGTTGTTCTGGGTACCAGTGCACACAACCAGGGCCAGTCCAGCCTCTCACCCACCAGCACCCCAAGAATTTATATAGATCTGGCACAGAGCTTTGAAATCAGTTCCCTGTGCCTGGATATCTATGTCCCAACATCTGCAGCCACCTGAAGGCACGCCACTGATGTCAAGTTAGAGGATTTAAGAATAGGCCACTAGGGAGGCCAGTGTAGCAGTGATTCACAGATAATGGACCACTTGAGATACTAAGAGTTGATCCAAAACTGGCCCACAGAACTCTGTGGAAAAACTATGTAATATTCCCTGTGTCTTTCACAGAGCTAGGAGTTGGACTCGATATCCTGATCGGTCTCTTCCAACTCAGGATACCCCGTGATTCTATGACTCCATGAACCTCATCCCATTGCATGCATCGTGTTTCTTGATTTTGCGCAAGGTTTCTCAGCACAGTAATTTTGGATGGCTCCTAAATTCAAGTCCAAGAGCTGGAGGAGAAATCTCTCCAGGAAATAACGTAATCCTAATGAAGCCAGACGGCATAACATGTAGCTTCCCTTCTGTTGTAGAAATCTTACACAGTATTGGAGATTGGTTCCCACTTCCATAATAAATGTTTTCTGTCTAAATGCTGGACAGAAAGCATCCAGTCTCTGAGGCTGTTTTAAGGTGGCTTTTAGCCACCAAAGTTCCTGGTGTTTCTTTGAAGCATTTTCATTTTCTGAACAGCTTAATGATGTCACTTATCAATTGCCAAACCTATTTCATAATTTCAGTAACCTCCAGAGGACTGATTAAATCTGAAATACTTTGGCCTATTTTAAAGGAAGTCTAATTGTGTTTTTAAGTCAGCCTTGGAACACATGATTCTTTATTAACCTAATAAGCCTCCATTATCCCATTCCCAAAGTTCTATTCAAGCCCTGTATTTAGTGTAAAGTACCGTGCACTGGTTAATTAGAGCATATTATCTTGGATGAAAATGCTGAATCTTATTCTGCAGAGTCAGTGCTTGGAGAATTTGTTAATACACTCTGTGTACCCAGATTGGTTCTTATCTGAGCCTTGGCATGTGTTAGCAGTGCAATTACCTTCTTGCAATTGCTGCCTGCTACTTGGCAAAGGGGAATGCTGAACAGAGAGTTATCTCACTGAAGATAGAAAGTGACTCATTTTGATTACTCAGTCATGTCCTCTCCTTCTTGTGCATGCACAATGGGAAAGTCTGATGGTACCAGAGAAAAGAGAAGCAGCATGTGTTCAAGTCACTTCTCTTATTCACCATTTAGTTGTAGCAAACCTAAAAAGTCAATAACAAGAGCCAGTCATAAGACATTTCACCTTTGCGCATTTAGGAGGCAAATCTGAATTTAAAGGGAAATGACAAGTTAAATATGTCAAGAAGCCAAGGATGGTGGTAACTCAATTTCATTTTCTGTCTACCTCAGTTTCCAGTTAGTTTGGCTTTCTGGTCTTTCTGTTAGTGTTGCAAAAACAAGTGGATTTGTCCAAACAGCACCTTGCCTCAAATTAGTGTAATACATTTTACATGAAAAGTGCTTTTACAAAATACACTAACCCAGTCTAGGAAGACTGAGTAGACAGTGGAGTTAACATCTGTAATGCCTCCTACTGACTTGGTGACCCTAATCCCTTATTTAAGTGATCCAGGTCTATGGAAGTTTACAGAGATTCACAGAGTTTCAAAACTATCTCTTACAGACATACTCCATGTATTTTAAGTTTTTTCATGAGACAGCTCTCCAACCATTTTCCTACTGAAAAAAGTATTATATTAAATTCAAAAACCTGCAGCACTAAAAACTATTGCTAAAAGGTCGAAATTAAACTGTTTGCCTCTACAATAATCTATTCAGGGTGAGGGTCTCGTCAATAAAACTTCATTATGCATTTTCCATGCTAATTACTTTAGTAATGGTCTCTTATTCTAATGCAACCTTATTTCAAAAATAGGAAGACTATTTTCATGTCATCCCTGTAATGTTTGTCAATTGATGCCATTTGAAAAACATGCATATTTGCGGTTGTACATCTGATAAATGGCACATCAATATAGCAGCAACATTTAAAACTGATGTTGAGACACAGTATATCCTGCCCTCCTATCACACAGAGTGCACAGTAGATATTTTAATCTGGAAAAGAGAAAAATAAATGTTTCTGTCCTTCCTGATTTCAATATAAAATGGCCTACAGCAGCTGTTGTGACATCAATAGTAGTACATCCAGTAAAATAGTAACAGTTTCAAAAGTGTAAAATACAAATCTTCAAATTATTTTCTAGAACTGTCTGAAATTAAATACTTTCTAAAAGAGAACACATCGACCCTGAGTTACTGGGAAAGCCCCCTCAGACAGTGAGTACACTGTTGGTACAGCAGATACACTGCTGATACACCCTTCTTGACCTCTCACCAATGTGCTGTGTCAGTCTTAAAACCTTCTATAGTGACCTTCCCACCTCCCTCTGCTGAGACCACTTTCCTCACTGTCTGAGTCCCAACTCCCACATCATTTCATGCGTCTTTTTCCCTGCCTTGTGGAGAAAAACTTATGATCTGCCTCTTCACCCTTGCCCCCCATAAGACTTTCTGCTCCAAATGATGTTTGAGATGAGGGATGTGACAGAAAACGGAGCAGCTTCCAAACTGGGAGTGTGAATGAGGCTTGGAGTGAGGACTCAGGGTTGAAGCCACTTCCTCCACCAGTACTTAGGGTGACAGCCAGGCTGGGGTGATGAAGGCTGAGAACCTGTTCTGTAGCATTTAAGCAATAGATCTTTACTAACACAGTTTGGCCACAGTTCTTCGACATGTAGGGGACAACAACTCCCGGCTGGTGAGGGTGTGCAAAGGGCCAGGAGGCTGCTTTGCCTCCACTAGAGCACATGGCCTGAAAAGCTTTGGGCAGAAAGAAGTGCTTAAAGTATTTCCCAGTAAAATAATAATCAGAAAAGTTAGACATTTTCTTATTTCAGTTGAAAATAGTCTTCTTTTAGAGAGCAAAAATTGTTGACACACAAATCGCCCAAATTTCTACAAAATGCGGCTTCTTGTTCATTAGACAACATAGAGGAAGTTGGGGTTTAAAGTTCTATATGTTTCATTAAACAAAAGCTTTGATCACTGATTAAATGAGGCATAGCTTTAAACTTCCTTTTAGTACTCTTCCTTTATCTAAACACTAGTTGTCTGCAAATGAGAACATTAAGACATGATTTCAATAAAAACCATGCACAAATTTTTGCCTAAATGGATACATTTGAATCTTTTAGGGTGCAATAACTTCAGTAATTCTATTTTTTTGTTCCACAAAATGATTTCCCCATTTTTCAGCCACCTCTAATTTTAACAATAACTTGCAGGTGTTTCCTGTTAAGTTGGTAATAACTGTGTCCTGGGATAATAAAATTCTTGGGTTTGGCCCATTTATCATATTTAAATTATAACTTAAAGGTGCATCCTGTTTACAAGGTAATAATTATATATGGGACTAAACAAACTCCTCTGGAGCCAGTCCAGTCTATTGTGCTATGTTGGGCTTGAAGAAACCTTAGGTGGATAATGCCATAGGTAGTAAAAGCTGAATCTCCCTTCTTTGTAACAAATGGGAGGGAGGAAAAAAAATTGTTTTGCCTATATTAGGAAATTAACTTTGAAAAACTAAACAACCTCCAAAATGCGCAATCAAATGATCTTAAAACTTCAGCCGATGGCCAGACTACTCATTCAAAACACACCCATCTGAATTCTTTAGGGTGGACGTCAGCACAAGATGTAAAAGCGCAGGTGTGTACCCCCTGTTTTGCCTTCCCTGTCCTTCCAACTGGTCTTGTGCCTCTCTATGACTGTGGTCCCCTGGCTGTGAGGCAACAATGTCCCATTTGAAGGCCACTGAACTCAGCCTCCCATATTCCTCATTGCTCTGTGCCATGGGTTGTACTTTAAAATATGCCTGTCTTAGTCAGGAGGGAAAAAATATTGAAGGTTTTTGTAAAAAAAAAAAAAAACAACCTTGGGGAAGGAGGTCAGCTGTTGAACTCTCAAGTCTTCTGTTAGACAGCTGCATTACAGTGGGATTTGGGTTTTCCTGCAAAGCTCTCCACCTTGCCCCAATCCCTTACAGTGATGCTGGCCCAAACTGCCAACTCCTTCCCCAGAGCCAGCTTCTTTCTTCTGGCTGGTGCTTTCCACCTCAGTTGTTTAACAGCCGGCAGAACCTTTTGCAGTGGGACAACAGTCATGCCTTTGTTGAGGTCAGGACTTAGGGGGCGGTGGAAGGAATTTGGGTTGTCCTGTCTACATAGGAAAGTAGCAACTTCAGCATGCAGCACAGAAAGAAATACCAGCATTCCAAAAAAAGGAAAAAAAAATCACTAGAAAAATAAGCTCCAGAAGCCATGGGTGCATTCGCTCACATTGTAGCTTGGCCTCAGTGTCTCACTGTTATTTCTTAAGAGCAAAATAATCCCCAAACATTTTTTCTTTTTCTTCTTTTTTTTTTCTTTCCTTTTTTTTTTTTTTTTTGCTACATACTGCACAGTATGAGTAATTCAAGAAGAGAATAAAGGCCGGCATTGTATAGCACACTTTCTCATGCGCACACAAACTCCTTCCAGCTTACTGAAGGAATCAAAGGGTGGAGGGAGTGTCTCCAGCATTTCATGTAAATGACGTCTTTTTTTTTTCTCCCGTTTTAATGCCACCATAAACTCAGTGTGATGAAGCATTGATGAAAAATGAGCCCATGACACATCGTACTTTTAGAACAGCTCATATATCTGGCATACACCCAGCCCCATTTGTGTCAATTTTGGGGGGATTGCCCCACTTAGGGATGGGTTTGTAAACCCTTTTGCTATAACGAAGAAATGCAGTTTTATTTGCACACCAAGCGCCTCTACAGCTCGAAGAAGTGGCCCTCTCTCTATAGGATACTACTTGCCATCCGAGCAGGCATCACGTTCTTGCCAATGTCATCGCCTGGACAAGCCAACAATTGCCCTCCATTGGGAGCTGCAGGAGGGTCTGATGCATTTGTTCCTACCTCATCTCACACCACACAAGTAACTGTCATCTTTCCTTGAGGCAGAATCACGATGGCACTGAGCAGAGAAATAAGCCATCCTTGTGAAAAAAATGCAGCTTCCTGTTCATCAGACGACTTAGAGGAAGTTGGGGTTTAACTTGTATTTTATTGAGAGGAATGTCCTTTCTTCTGTATAGCGTCACTCTGGATTTCTGGGTAACAACTGAACCTGTATTTTCTGGATTTAAAACTACCTAGGAAAGAACTAGGTAAGTTCTAAGTCACCAAGAATTGCCAGAAGGGGCCAGTGAGATACAGTGTCATATGGGAAATTAAAGGCCCTGGTAGTGACACTTGTGAAACAAAGATGTTTCCATCCACCTTCCAGTCCTAACCTTGGAGCAATGTCTGCCATTTTGTCAGATCAGAGATGATCTCTTGGCATGAACATACTGGAGACCTCAGTCTTCTGACCCACTCTCCTAAGGATTTGTGTCAGATGGAGTTGTAAATTTCCAGGTGGGGACAACCTGAACAGGGAAGCAGAATAGAACTTACCAGTACTAGAGGCAAAGTGTGGGCCAATGTTTTCCCAGGAAAGAAGGAGGCCAGACAGAGTCAGCAGTTTTCAAGTTTGGCAAAAAAGCCTATCATGTAGCCAAAAAGGTCTGATTTCTTATTCATCATTGTCAATACCCAGCAGCACAAAGTTTTGTTTTATAAAAATCCTCTGTGCTGTTTAGTCCAGGGTATAAAGGGGTTTATTTCTCATTTGCCTTTATCACTTTGCCTATGTTGAGATATGGGACAGTACTTCATTTTAAACTTCTTTTTTTTCCAATAACTGCTTATAAATTTTCAAATATGAAAGACTTATCCCTGCTCTTCGGAAAGATCCTTAATTTCTCTGTTAGAGGTTTTCAAAGCAGCATAAGGGCACGAGGAAACTAATTGAATCTTCTTTGCTTTGGAAATACATCTAAACATACCTGTTTAAAATCAACCACTTTTTCCCCATTGTTGCCAAAAATCCTGTAACCCTTTCCCACATGGCTGTTTAAGCTGAAAGAGGTGACATCAGGCTGTCATGGAGATCATAAGGAAACCTGGATGCTGCCGGCAAAACATGGGCATTTCCTTCATTTCCCAAGTTATCCGCGACCCAACGTTGAGGACCACACATAACACGAGTATAAATGACGGCCATTTCTCAGTTACATGATGCTTAGAAGTAATTACCAGCAATTTTCTCAGTTTCGTAACAAAGCTCCAGAAGGTAAATGATGGAGGTTCTGACGTCAGAACTGTCTCTTTTTTATTCCCCCTCCTTTTTCTTCAGGCAGGTCACAGGGAGGATTTGAAATAAGGAACTAAATTAGTTTCTTGAAACTGGCTTTTCCTGGCAAAAACGTAGCAGTGTTACAGAAACCACGTTAATTGAAATTAATTCCCAGGCAGAAATAACAGTTTCTGTAACTTTCATCAGTCTTTTCACACCAAAAATTTATATAAGTTATTTTAAGATGAGGTGAGTTGTGTCTGAGGCTAATTATTTGCTTCTAGAAACTGATAAAGCTAAAAGCATGCTGATAATCTGCTTCTAATCTCTCTGTACCAACCTCCTTTGGCCCCATACAAATCTTCTGGTCAATGATAAATTTGGCAGCTCTGTTTCCAGCATTGGCTCAAACTCAGCTGATCTGAATGCTCTTTTTAAAACAAAAACAAAAACAACTCCTCCTTCACAAAATACACAGTCACTATTCACTCTAAGCTGCAACTGCTTAGGCTGAAAAAGGGTTAAATCCCAGTTTTTCATGACCACATTGAGTGCTTCTATTTTATTTGCCTCCTTGATTTTGAATCAGACACATGCCCGTTGCTGAAACTACAATACAGTCAGTGTCTGGACCTCTGACAAAGATTAGGCTTTCATCCCTGTTATTTCTGTTCCTCCTCAGAGTTTTTTAATGGTTTTTAGCTGTGAAAAATAACATTCATGGCTTGGAAGTGCTTCAGAATGACCCAGCACTTACCATCATGCGATGAGAGATTTTTGAGATCCAAGTTCTGGCTGTTGCCCCACAGGGATCTGTGTCTTTTCAGGCAGGTCTCCAGTGACTGGCAGAGGAAATATAACAATCTGTAATAATAATGAGCAAAATTCTACATTCACCCCAGAGAACATGGCTTGGTACCTTCAGAGAAGCTGCAATCTAGTGGAAGAAACATTCATTTGATCACATCAGCCAAAGCATGTGAGATTTCTGCTCAGCACAGTGACACCATTCCATGTCACCTGCCAGAAGAGTTGTCTATATTCACCACAGACCTTAAACTAGTCTGGATCTGAATCCAGACTACAGCAGTTACTTCTCCACCTTCTTCCTTAAAACTTTTGGCAAGGATCTCCTTCCAGAGCTCTCTTCAGGTCTTAGAGGCGTGCAGAGAGATTTCTATCTCCTCCTGTGCTCTCCCACTGCATCACTGCATGTCCTAAACTGTTTAAATAAGAGGTACCTTGAACTTCTTGTTCACACGTGGTTTGTTACCACTAGACAATGAAATAACAATTTTTCCATCTCTGAGTATGCTTTTCTTTTGTCTTTCACCATCATTCTCTGCTAGACCACACCTTAGATGGGTTTTTTTCCTTGGAAAGGTGTCTGTTAGAAGTCAGTCTTTGCCAATGGCTACCAGCATTACACAGAGCATCACACACAAACCTTCTTTTCGTCGTATTATCGGTTTGGCAAGGAAACAAATCAGATGGCTGACAACTGATCATTTTGTAGGGGTGACAGAAACAGCCTCAGAACTTACTGTTAGGTCTCTGGCTTGCAATCCAAACTTGAAATTTTCCCAGAAGATTCAGGAATTTGCAAACAGTGAGTTTGCCATTGTCATTTATGTAAAGATTTGAAGATGATTTAGTAACTATCTGATCCAAAGTCCACTGAATCCAGTCAAGGCTGTAAAGAATCAAAACCAATAAAGATACAAAAGAGTACTGGCAGTCAAGATATTATTATCCTTTTTTTTTCTCTTTCTCATAAAAAGCAGTTCAATCAACTCTGTCATTTAAGCTCAGCAGCATACAAATAAACTTACGATGACACAATTTTCTGTCTTGGAAATAACAGTTCAACAGAATAACATCAAATCATCAGTATCAATCAGTCCATTAATTTCAACTGAGTTATGTAAGGAATTAATTTTGTACTCAAAGACCGAGTAATCTGAGACTGCAAAACAGTACCCTGTTACTAAATCACAGCTGCAGAGAAAGAGAGACTGGACTTCTGATGGGCAAAATAAGAATTAGCAGCTTCCAACTGTACAACATATTATGAACTTCCTTGGATTTAACATACTTACACTACCTCTACAGAAGCCATACTCTGACAGCAACTCAGACAAGATTATCAGGCAGCCACCAGCATGCAAGATCAAGTCGTATTTAAGCAACAGGAGGTACAACAGTCTCCCATCCTGCTTCCCCCCATGTCTGATTCAGTTTTTCTGTCTAGAAATCTTGCTCAGCTGAAAAAAACACCAATTTTAGTCTTTTGCATGGGATAAGATTGTCGTATAGCCAAGTCAGAGCTACTGCTACAGCCCCTAGAGGGATATCTACAAACCTCAGGTTAGCCATGCATTTGCAAATCACTGGTGCAGTACATGCACAGGGTAAAGTCACTGCATAAGTCACGCATGCTTACATCTCTCTAGGAAATCCCAGGGAGAGATATGGGAGTCCTGCCCTCAACCCTGTCCAAAACGGCTGGATTTTAGCACTCCTCCAAAGCCTGACAAATAGATGGCCTTTGTCTGATGCCCCAGAGGGCAAATGCAAGCTAATAAAAACTGGAGTCCACACAGATAACATATAATTGTAACTGGGTTTTAGGTAATGATCTTTCAGGCTATCTCATTATTCTCTTTGAACAGGCTTTGAATTACGCTTTTTCAATTTTAGATAAAAGTGAACCAGTGGTTTTGCAGCATTAGTAAACTAAGTTAGATTGAACAGTTAGAATTAATGGGCACTTTGATTTCATCTTTTCTCTTTAACCTTGAAACCAGCAGTCAGGGAGCAAAATCATTTTCCCTTCCTCATGTTTTCTTTCTTCAGTTGTCTTTCTCCATTGCACTCCCTCAGCCACTTGCTGATGGTGGCTGAGGATAGTAGTGATACCAGGCTTTGACCATACTGCATTTCCGTGGCTTCCAATTCATGGGAACATCAGCATTTGCATTTTTCAGTATTTAAGTGTGACTACTTGTAATCAGGATGAAGTCAAAATATTTCTGTTGGTGGTGACCCAACCAGTTCTGCTGCCTGTCTTTTTTTTTTTTTTTTTCTGCTCTTATTCTGTGTCCATTTTAATGGCCATTAGTGTTGTGGAGTGTCAGTGAAACTTAACAAACTCCCTTAACCTGCAGAAGGCAGGAACACTTACTTGCCAACTTGCTTTTGCTCCAGTGGCTTATGTGAAGCAGAATAAATCTCTGAGGAGTTCCTTCACATGTTCTCCTTTATCCTTGAACAGATGTGGGACCCCAAACAAGCCCAAATCAGCTATTCCCAGCCATAAACTTTTGGCAGTCCTGAAATAAACTGAAGTCTTACATACAACAGCCTGGGTGATAGGAGTATATATCAGCTAGGTGTGTCTTTTCATTCACAGAATCACAGAATTAACAAGGTTGGAAAAGACTTTTGAGATCATCAAGTCCAACATATTCGTCTCATTCATTCACAGTTCCCAAGTGCTGGTCCCCCCCCTCAGAATTTCATCTGCTTTGGACCGAAAAGGACACACACACAGAGAGGGGGGAAAAAAAAAAAAAAAGGCAGTAGAAGTTACAAGAGCAACATATGATCCCAAAGACACTTTTTGCAAGGGTCCCACAATCCCTACCACCGGTGCATTCCAGCCAATGGTCTCATCACCCTAAAGAGAACACTCCAAGCTTGTATTGCCTGCCAAAGGAAGGAAGGCTGTCCTTTCCTGCTTGACCCTTTGGCCTTCCTCTGGCCAATCCACCTCTGCTGAAAGACAGAAAGCTGCTGTTGGACAGGCAAGGCAAATCCAGGTTGAGCTCAGTAAGAACAGGTGGGATGCGTATCCATTGAATGGCAAGACGAATGTCTAAAGAGATTCAAAGCCTGCCCAAAGGCTCAGGTGTAGGAAAGGTGAAAAGAGCATGGCTTTATTCTTCTCACAAGCAATTTTTGCTCCTCACTGTTTATGGTTATTTCCTAACTTCCATCACCTACAAGAGAATTTGGGGCAATAGTCAGTGATCCCTGAAAGGGCTGAAATCTTAGGGCTGTTTATCAGATTTCAGCTTCGTTTCCCTATACTCCTCTTTTTATTTTTCCTTCACAATATTTATTTGAAAAAAGTGTTTTTTCATAGGATTTACAATCCACAAAGCCCTACAGACTTGTAGAGGGGAAAAAAAAATCTCAGGTGCTACTTAAGAAATTCCTCATTTCTAAACCTCAGTGGATTAAAGTTTCTGCCCTAATGATCTGTGTGAGTGCTTTTGTGTAAAACTTTGAATAACTTTATTGATTACATTCTGTATAGTACAAGTCTCTGGACTCTTATTTTTCTTTTCTAAAAAAGCTCCTATAAAGACATACAGTACCAGAATGGATTAGCGCATTAGCCCTTGCCTTTGCAGACTTACTTGCAATCCAGGCAGGATTTGGATGAGGAGAGTTTTACCAGGCGGGATCATGCTTCTTAATGGAAAATATTTCCATACTGAAAAATGGAAAACGTAACATTTACCACAATTCAACCTGTTTGATAGGCTTTTCTGTGCTGAGGCTTGGGGATGGCTGCAGGAACAGCACCAGGAGTCAGCAGGAAGATGCTTCAACAGAGCTGTCTCAGAGCTGGGATAGTTCTTATAAAGAGCTTTCTCAGAAGAAGATAAAAGAAAGCACTTTGGTAAAGCTGAATGGGAGACTCCAGCTGGCATAACAAGTTACAGGTGAAAAATGAAGTTTATTGGCAGAATGCTTGGGTCTGACTGAAAGAGCAGCACAGTACCCACAATTTTCTCTTTCTCTGATAGTGTCTCCAAAACTATTTTCTTCCTGATGTTTTCCAACACAAGGCTCTTTCTCATAACCAAATGAGAATGCAAAAACATGTTTTAGCTCTAAAATAACCTACAGACCCCTTCACTCTGTTTTTAGAAAGGAAACAGGATTTCTGTCTAAAAACAGACTCTCCACCCTCTCTTTCTACCCTCCCTTGTCCTTTCCACCTGTTTAGATGTTTTCACAGTGGGATAACACATTCATTCCCTCCAGACCAGGGCTCAGCTGTTAGGAATGGAAAATAAAACCGAAGTTTGCGGAGTATTTTTAGCCCAGAGAAAATAAAGCGGTTGCAAATACTGTACACCCAGCAGCTCCTCCAGCTTGTGCAGATCCCTGCCCAAAAAGAAGGGAAACCACAAGACCAGGCTGAACCCACGGCTTTTATATCGATGCCAAGTATTCCAGTGTGACTCACCCAACAATCCCACCCTTCTTTTTCTGTCTGTTTAAAGGTGCTGTCCCCAGAAGTCACATCATCTGGCCTTTCCCATCTTTGTGGCACTGATGCTTTCACTACCATATATGCACTTAGCTGGCCCCAGCCCATTACCCTCATCCCTTTGTACAAGATAATCTGTTGATGACTGCCTAATCAGCAGGTTGCAGATGGGTCTCCTGTTTCCCTCTGATCTCCCATATCTCGAGGGACTGGCCTTCTGAGAAAAGACAGCCCGTAAGGGGATACAACACTAAACAGATGACACATATTTTCGATCCACCTAATGGCTGACCCTGGTTTCCAGACTCCCCAAATGCCATTTGTTTTTAACAAATGGCCACAGCGGCTGTGGAGATGATATTTTAAAAATGTCTTTGAAAGGGCTGACTTGCCTCCAATGGCATTTGCTGCATGTGTGCCCCTGACAGTAGTCCTCTGTGCTGTCAAGCTGCTCCCACTGCAGGTAAAAATTAAGTGTTCTGGAAAAGAAATTATAAACCGACACGGAAACGTGTTTAGAAGAAGGTGGTCGTGAATGGAAGAGGTGGTTTTAAGAACCAAAAACAGAAGGATCTGGCATCCAAGATTAGGTCTGAGCATCCTTGGACTGTGAGCTGTGAACAGAGTTTATGCTTAACTTGTAGCAAAGCAGTGATGTCGTCATTGCTGCGTTGACTGTGCAGCATCTTGTATGCAAGAGCAACACTGGATGCTGGCAAAATTCTTTAAAGAATTGCTGACAAGAAGTTACAAATCTCGAAATACTCATTATGTAAATCCTTCCGATTTTCTGTGTCTGTTTTAGTAAAGTCTGGAAATTTTGTAAAACTCCCTGGGACATCCCACAGTACACATCTCAGACAGGCCCCCTGTAGAGCAGCAAAGGCATCCTAGCTCAGCTCTGCAGGCTGCACACAGGGGTCCTATTTTTAACACTGAACACAACAGCAGAGGGCCCGTTCTCCTGCACTTCTGCCAATGGACTCAGCACAGTTCCCACTCATTTTACCTTCCAACAAACAGATGTTTCCATACCCACATGTTGTCTGGGAGGACAGCAGGGGACCCAAACAGAGTCAGCACCATGCTGCAGTTTAACAGCACAGATAACCAGGTGCCAGGGCTTAGCCCTGTGTGATGAGTACAGGTGCAGCCTGAGGTGTGCCAAGGGTTGGATGCTTTGCACACACCAGAACATCAGAGCAGTGTGTGCACACTAGATCTCTCAAGGTCCATACTTATTATGAAGGCATCACAAACAGCTCAGACATATACTTCTGTCCAGGAAATCCTGGAAAGAAATATGGCAACTCCTTTGGGAACCATTGAACTCTCCTCCATCTCCATTTACTTAGTCATCAGCAGCACGCTGTTATGGGTTCACTTAGCTGTAGGAGTATTCCCAACAGACCTTCTTAAAAAGCACTTTCTATTTAAGACTAAAAAACAGCTGCTGATAATGCTGCCTTAAGCTGGGCATTTTACTTCTTGCTTCTATAGATTCCACATTTTTCCTATCCAGCCAGCACAACAAGCAGTTTAGGTTCCATTCTCTGGGATTTCTGAAAATGGTCAGCACTGACCTGACTGATCTCACTGTAACCAACACTAAGTGCCCTTTGTTTTCCTCTACTTTTTATTCTTGAAAAGATGGAGCATCCACAGATAAAAGATCATCTTAAGGCCAGCACACAGTTATTCCAGTAGCTGACACACTGCTACGTGAATGCTATTTACAGCAAATGTAATCCCAGTTTATCTTCTACAAAATCTTTAGCATGTTATTTCTGGAAGTTCAAGTTATAACTGCTATGATTTGTGAGTATATAATTCAAGGAAAGACTTCCAGTTGGGAGGGTTGGAGGAAAAACATATTCCTGAAGCTTTCAGTCCTTCTACAGGGAAGTGAATAACATATGCCTGGAATTACCTATTGAAAATTGTTTTAACCTGTCCATATCTGGCAATATTGCTGCTGATATATGGCATAAATTCCTTGATAATTAGGCTTTTTATTCTTCCTTTTGTAAATGTCAGATGAGGCACCCCCTCCAAAACAACCAGCATTACCCAGCTTGGATTCAGGGGGTCAGTAAAGACCCATCTAGACAGCTCTGTTTCAGAACTGCCAGCCTCTCCTTAGAAATTACCAGAGAGGGAAAAAAAAAAGTAGCAAAAATGAAAATGGTAATGAGCCAGATTTTTAAATGGCAGAATCCTTCTTTATCAAAATATATATTTTGATTTTAAGCAAGGATTCTCTTAAACACTGGCTCTTTTCCAGTTCTGTGCACCCAAGGGGTCAGTATCCGTTAAAGACTATGCTATAGCACATTTAAGAACACAAGCCTAAAACAAGAAGACCTGATTTTTTTCTCTTTTTAAGCTCCAGAGAAGCCAAAAGGAATCCACAGACCTCAAGTGACTCTACTAACCATGACAGAAAATGTCTAATGTGAAGTAAAGATTAAAAAAAATCTGCCTACAAGTCATGAGTTTCGATTCAAGAGTGACTTTTTTCCACAGATAGGTTTTCCGAGCAGTCTCACAAAACCTTTGGTACAATTTCCTGTTATTTGCAGGATGTAAGGCAAAAAAACCAGAGCATTTTAGTCAAGGCACACATAACCAAAGCCTCTATTTGGATTCTAGTTCAACTGAAGTTGTTGTTAAACTCAGAATGACAGGACTGGGCTTCAGCAGACACCAAGTGCCTCTGGAAAATCCAGTTTTCATGACAGAATGTCATGGGAGAGCCCTTTTGTTCTATTGTAGAACTTTTCTCCTTTTTACTGGAACAGACGATAGGTATCTCTTCTTATCTCCCCTTCCCTCCCCTGAAAAGAATGTGGCCAGGGGAGGGGCTTTCTCCTTTTTACCTGACAAACAATGGAAGATCCTGTGTCTTATCTTCCCTCCCCAGCAAGGCATGTGGCCAGTAGAGGAGCTTTTCTCTTTTCTACCAGACAAACAATGGAGGATTCTTTTTCTTATCTTCCGTTCCAGGCAAGGCATGTGACTAGGGGAGGGGCCTGAGGGCTGGGGCGGGCTCAGTGACGGCCAATGGCATGGGAAGATGTGCCCACAAGGCATGTGACATGGGAGGGGCCCGAGGCCCTATAAATACAGCTCCTGGGCCTGAGGAAAAGAGGTTCATGGACCTTCTGGACTAAGGGTGCCTTGTTTTCACCTCTGGTCTCTACTGCTGCCACTTTGCCCAGGACCACATGGACCTTTGACTCCTCATCTCAGCACAGCTTTTCCCCTGCTGACTGCTGGATCTCCCTGCAGCCCCTTGGACATCTCAGGAAAAGATCACTGGCTGTTACTCCACCCTATTCTCCTGCCCCTGGAATCCTGGAGGTGCCCTGGTTTTCCCTTGAACTAGGCACCTGCCTCTTGCTTGTTTATTTTCCAGCTGTCTACAGTTGTCATTGTTCCATTGGGATTTTCTTACATTGCTATTGTTGTTGTTCAAACATATATATATATTTGTTAAATTTTTTTCCTTTCTCCCAGTAAAATTCTTATTTCTCTCCATATATATATTATTCAAGTATTTCTAAATTTAATTCAACTTCATCTTAGTTGACCCAGGACACAGGAAAACTGCAGAAGCAGAAGTTTTTTAATTTATGACAGGAGCACTCTGGATGCTGACTGGAGCTCAGATGTTAGCATTTTTGTTACACAACATAAGGATACCCTTCATAGATGAGCACGAACAATCTCCATACATCTATTCAGCAAGAAGTGCACTTAAATACTTATTTACAGCTGCTAAAAATCCTATTTTCCAAGAGCTCTCAAGAGAAGTTTAAGGGCCACTCAGCTGTGACTTGGATGTCAAAAATGGTATTTGGAGGAATCTCAGTTGTTCCCTGATGGAGAACAGATTTTTTTATTGTCTTACCCTAGATGGTTGACTCAGATGACTGCAATTGCATTTCTGCTTTCTTCGAAGCTGGGCAGTAGTTGCCTCAGCTTGCATTAACAGCTTCTGGGTACCTGGTCCCACATGTGAGCAGGTAAATAATTGACAGATGGTTTTCTTTATGTAGCTAAGTAATAACTTTCAACATTATGTCAGGAGAGATTAGGAAGCAGGGGAAAAATGCATTGAAGAAAGTTTGGGCTTGAAGTGCTGCACGGTTGTTACCCGGCATCCCCACCATGCCAACCACAGCAGGCGGATTCCACGGGTGCCTAAAGGTGCTCATTATAGAGGGTGTTTACAGGTGTGCCATTATCAAGTACTGATATAAAATACTACCCCGGAAAATCGTGTTTAATAAGCTCCAGCTGCCTGTTAAATTAAAGCAAAATTCCTGCAGCAAATAGTCGGCTTGAAGAACAAGCAGTAGTAGGACTGAAACAAAAGAGCTGGGCATGAAAGGAGCCTTGACTGACTCGGGCTGCAGTGTGGAAAATATATCAAATGGATGTTTTCCTAGATTTGCTTTTATGCAGATACTTGCTCCTGCCAGCACAAGTAGCTGTTGAGACCACAGCCCGTCTTCTTTTGCCTTTGTATTCCTACATGTGCCCCTAGACTTTGTTTCCATGAGACCGTAGGCTGTATTTCTGGGCTGGCTTATAAAATGCAGTAGTTTGCAGAGGTGTAATAGTGTGTTTTATTTCAAAACAGAACATAAAACAGAAACACAAGCACAAACAGTGAGGCCTGGCAATCTCTCTCCCCTCCCACTCCAAAAAGCTGGTCGTCCTGCTTCCCCTCCCAATATTCTTTTGGCTCAGCACCTTCCCAGCTGGCAAAAACTGGGGCAATTAGCCTCTTCTTCCTAAGGCCAAGTGGTAACAAGACCTAGCTGGCTTTCCTCAATGATGGCACAAAAAAGCATCCATCACCAGGGCTGGTACTGCCCCATCACCCTGCAACAGGCACCTAAGCCTTTGTCCTCTGCTTGCACAGCACCTACCTCAGCAGCCCTTGCCCCGTGCTGGCCCTCCTTCAATAAAATAAAATAGCAAAATAAATACAGCCTATGTGACCTCAACAGCTCTTATCTTTCACCTCATGGAAGGGAAATCTGGGTTGAGAACCTACAGACTGATTTTCTTGTTCATTTAAGGAAGACCCAAAGGGACTATCAGTTGCAAAAGAGGGCAGAGAGAGTCACACTGCCTTGGGTACCACAAGCAGCACAGCTCTGTACATGATAATTCAGTGTTGTTGTTTCCTGCCTGATGGAAACAGAACCTGTCTTCTCTCTTATTTTCTTTTCAGGAGGCCTGGCACATCTGGGGCTACCAAAATCCACTTTAGTACAGTGGTGAGTGTCCCCGCCTCTCACGTGGGAGACCAGGGTTTGATTTCCTTCCAGGGAGGCAGTGGTGCTGTTTAAGAGTTGGACTCAATGATCCTTGTGGGTCCCTTCCAACTCAGAATATTCTGTGATAAGCTCAGACTTCATTTGTTTTATGACAGGATTGCAGTAGGTGCCGCCCATAGAAAGTGAGCTTTCTTAAAATGCTTTTCCCAAGCCAGGATAGGGAATTTGGCCATGCGCTTTCATTGCCATTATTTCCCATGTTTGCATAAAAAATTTTAGACTACAATTCTGTTTAGTTTAGAGGGCCAATGATGTTCAGAAAGGACACTGGTGATCTTTCCACATCTGAGACAAAGGTTTTTTGTTAGTCCCACAGACTCCATCAGAGTAACAGATTTGTATCTGCTATCAAAACTGAGAATGTTTTATGATGGTTGTACACCAGAAAATCACAGCAATGAAGACCAAATGCAATTTCCATTCTATCATCTATGAACACAGCTTTTTAGTTGTTCATAACCCTCACAATCACATTTTACTGGATCAAGATTGTCCATTCTGTTTATTTTCAAGTATCATGAAAACTGGCATAGCTTACTTGTGCTACAAAAAGCAAACAAGCAAATTCATAATTGAGCCCTAGATGCCAACACAAACACTGCATGTTTATTGTAATGGTTGAACATACCAGCAATAGATTTTTTTAATATACTAGTGAAATATTAAAAGCAGATTAAGCATGCAGAAAACTGGTTGAGTAGCTTTGAAGTTGTGACAATAACCGTTTTCATACACAGTAAAAATTTCCATTACGTTTCTTGGCTTGTCCTAAATTCAGGAGGCTGGATGCTGTGCACTTAGTAGAACTTGCTAATCAGGTTTTTTTTCTGGTTTTTTTTCTGTTTTATCTTCACCAAAGCTTAATAATACTTTCTAAAAATCTCTTAGGACTTAGCTTGTTAAGTCTGTCACTTCTCAAGGTGACCCTCTCATCACCAAATCCAACCCAATGGGAATTTCAGGTATTTGCTGAGTCTATGTAATGTGTTCCAGCCAATCATCTTTCAGAATATTTCACTAGAAATTTCTTGTGCCATCCAGTAGTTTTTCATCTTCTCCGCAGTTTTTCCCCTGGCAGCAGGAACACAGCTGGGACCACCAGCAATGGTGAGGCTCTGCTGTTGGCATTAAAAAGACCCTTTACAGACTGCACAGAGTCAAAGGAGCCATGGACTACAAACTACATTTGTTTTGTCAACTTTTCTCTTCTTTTTTCCCCCGCCATGATTCACTGTTTGCAAAATGATAGAGCTGTGGGCTTCCACAAACTTGTCCTAAACTGAGTCAACCCAGGTTATTTCTTAATCCTGAGTCCTGCCCTATGTATTCATTGAGTAGCTGGCCATGTAGGAGAGAAGAGTGCAACTCCCCAGTCAGCAGCAGCACGTGGCTTCCCAAATACTCTGTGGTGAGGTTGGCAAAGACAGAAGCAGTATCACCCACTCTCGAGTCCAAGGAACTCATGCTCCCTTGCTGGGTTGGAGAGCAGAATGGCTTAAAAGCCCCCACATGCCACCTCCCCAGACAGCTTGGCCAAAGGGCAGGTCAGACTGAGACAGTTCATTCCCTTTTCCTTGATCTTTCCCTTTTCCTTGATCTTCAAGGGTTCACAGGAAGTCTTTGAAGCAGCGCATACAAGGGCAAGAGCTGCTGCCTTGGGTTTAGATCCTCACAAATTACATCCATCTTTTACCCAGCTCAAGATGTTCTGGTGAACAATAGACACAGATACCAAAGACTCATTAAATTGGAGTATTATCCAGGTTTTCAAAGGCTTGACATCATTTAGCCAATCTGCATCCTCTAGAGCACCTTAGAGGCAGACATTTAGCCTGTTAGAATTATCCTTGAAGATTTCAGAGGTATGACTCTTGATCATTTTTCAAATGTGCTTCAGATTCAGTCAGTAGGAAAAAATCTAAATTATTCCTTTCTCCAGGAAAATGTTACAATACTAGTTGCCCTTCCAGGCCCATTTCATGTTTCTTTGCACATTTTTTGTTAAAAGTGGGATAAACAGACTGTAAAGAATCAGGGCTGCCTTTGATTTCCATTCATCTTAAAGAGAATATTTCAAATATTGCACAGCATTTTCTGACATAATTAGTAGAACAAACTAATATTTCTTTATGTGTTCATCTTAAGAATTTATTGCAAGTGCCAAGTGGTAACTTGAACATGAATTAGGCCATCACTATCAGAAAGGAAATTGAAAAATCTGGGTGGGAGATTTTGAAGGAAAATTATTTATAATCTGTGATTTATAAATTGTGATTTACACTCTTCAATTTAAAAGGCATTATTTACAACCTGTGACTATTTATTTTGTACTTTGTTTTGCTCAAGTATCTTCATCTTGTTCAGTTTGATTTTAACACGTCATGAAGCCATTTGTTTATATGCAAAATTTGCTGAAAATCTCTAAGTTAAGTGGAAACAGCATTACGGCACCTATGATTTATGACATTAGACTTAAGAGCTCATGCAATAAAAGTACTGACTGAACTTAAAAGGAGACTTGCAAAGATATTTCTTGGTTGCCCATTTTTTACGAAAACTGCTCATATTAGTGGTCTTACAATATTTCTTTTATTATTCCAATTTTTTGTAACGACCTTCAGCTGTGTCTGTTTGAGACTTTGAGCTCATATGACAGAATGTAAAGGAAATATGGCCCTTAAGAAAGAAAATGCTTCTATAAAAGAAAATTTATTCTATAGGTGTATAGACCGACTGTAGAAAGTCAGATCTTTCAATTAAGTTTGGATTTGAATCAAAAATCCAAACTTCTCTGTTTTACTTACCCAAAAATATTACTTAGTGAGAGACCTGTGAGCAATAGGTTAATGCATCAAAGCTACTAAAAGACAAACAACTTTCAGGCTTTAAAGTATTTCCACTGTTAATGCCTGTGTTGGTTTCAGCAGACAGAAGGTAACTGTCCTGTGGATGCAATAGTGGCTTCAATGATTTTGAACAGCATCAGTGAGGTCTGAGAGAGTGATGCCCATCTTCTGCTTTGCAATGGGGACTGCAGGAGATGCAACAGTCAACACCAGTCTGCACAAAAATAAGATAGTTGGTAAATACTGAGGGAACATTACTCAGAGGACAGCTGCTGAGGTTCAACCAGGCTGTGCACAGAAGCATCTGCTGTGTTACTAGGTCTGCCCTCCTGTTCACCAAGGCTCCCATACTGCACCACACTGACCTCAGAGGACATGGTGTTACTCACAGTGCTGTGTCGTGGTCTCAGGCAGTACAGCCTCCTTCTGTTTTGTCACAGTTTTAAATCAGCAGCAGCTGACTGCCAATCCTCACCTTCAGTGCATGGAACTTGCTGAGTCTTCACAAGATGGTTCAGATCCCAGTGCCATCAATCTGGCAGATCTCACCAGCACAGAGTCACTTTCAAATGATTCCTTTGGGCACTTCTTTAAGTGTTTGACTTTCAGGTAGCAAAAACATGAGCAGATGTCTGTCTGTGTCCAGTTTCAATTTTGCATTGTTTGACTGTAGACCTTGAAGCTGAATTTGGACCAGCCCACCAGCCAAGGGGTGAGACAATTTTATCCCGTGCCTGAGCTTCTGACTGCCTGTTAATTTTTTGATCAAGCAAAAGACTGTTCTTGGGGCACTGTGGGGATAGAAGAGACTCTAAAAGATTTCATAGCCTAAAGGGGGATCACTGCAGCAGAGCTCACCCCCTTCATGTGACCTGCACTAACTGGGGTGACATGGGAAGGTGGAAGGAGATGATGAGACCACCACATGTCTCTGTGCTTGCTCACACAAGCACCATCTCCTCATAGGCCAGTCCCAGCCTCATCCACACAGGAGAATATCCAGCCCCTTCATAGGCATAACGCACATGCTAAATAAAACAGCAACTTGTCTCCCTAAATGATTTTCTTCGGGTGTGTAACACAGCACTGGCCAGAGTGCAACTGCTGCCAAGCCTTGCCCTCCCCTTCCACCATTCAGTCTTCAACAAAACTAATGTCAGTGCTGTTGTAAGTAGGATATCTTAATGCAACACACATATACACAGGGTCCCTTTAGATTCTGGTTTATATCTTCAATGAGAACCTTGGCAGCTGTAAAAATATATTTTCGTCTGGTCACTAAGCTAAAGACTTTTTTCCTCTAATTTTGTACACAGTTACTAAAAGAGTCAAAGCTTTTGGCAGTGACATTGCACAGTTCCCTCCCCCCATACACAAGTTTAAAAGTGATTAATGAAAATCCACCCTGGCTTGTATGATTAATACATTTAAACAATTTGAAAATGGGCATGCTTTTCATTGTTGTCTGCTCTACAATGGGACATTTCATCAGAAAGAAAGAAAGTGGAATGTTAACAGGGCCAGGATGTTAATTACTTACATCTGAGCCCCCCAAGCTGAGTAACCAGCTACAAGCAAAAGCATCTGGAAGTGACAAACAGATTTTACAAGGCATTACACCAAATTTATCCAGTATTAGTGGCTGAATATATCAGCGTGTCTACGTCAACTCTTTAATCTTGGTTGAACACAGTGCTCTTCATTTACTACCTTCCACTCTTGGGTGAGTGGTGCTGGCCACTGTTACACAACAAGTAGGATTTGATCCTGGAGGGGATTTCACAGAGTCATCAAGGTGGAAGAGACCTTGAAAATCATCTAGTCCAAGCATCAAACCACCCCACCATAATCACCCCTAAGCCAAATCCTCAAGTGCCACATCAAGATGTTTCTTGAACACTTCCAGAGACAGTGACTCCACCACCTCCATGGACAACTTCTACACCCTCCTTTCAGGTAGTTGTAAAGAGCAATGAGGTCCCCCTGAGCCTCCTTTTCTCCAGACTGACACACCCCCAGCTCCCTAATCTTCTCCTCATAGAGCATATTTTCTATACCCTTCACCAGCTTTACTGCCTTTCTTTGGACAAGTTCCAGCACCTCAATGTTCTTATGGATGTGAGGGGCCCAAAACTAGACACAGGATTTGAGGTGTGGCTTCACCAGTGCCAAACACAGCAGGGCAATCACTGCCCTGGTCCTGCTGGCCATACTTTTCTTGGGTACTTGGGCACATGCTGGCTCATATTCAGCCACTGTTAACCAGCCCTTCTGCTGAACCACTCTCAAGACATTCTGGCCCCAGCCTGTAGCACTGCAGAGGGTTGTGACCCAAGTGCAGGATCCAGCACTTATTGAACCCCATACCTTTGGCCTCAGCTTATCGATCCAACATGTCCAGATCTCTCTGCAGAGCTTTCCTACCCTCCAGAAGATCAACACTCCCACCCAACTTGGTGTTGTCTGCAAACTTACTGAGGACACACTAATGTGTACATAAGCCACTTCTTAGGACTGAGTTAGGGAAGGATACCAGTGCTTCCAAATCTGCTGGTTTGCAGGTTTTAAGGGAACACACAAATATAAAAAGGTTTTCTGGAATCTGCACACATATCTGTTGTGCTGCTGCCAATTCTAGAGTTGTTCTTTCCAAGAGAAGTAGTATGAACCCTTGTCTGAGGAGTAGGAATAGAGCAGAGTTTTGGGAGGTGTCATGTGCTTGAGGTGTGTGAGGACATGGTTGGAGTGAGCAATAAGATCTTCACTCTTGGAGAGATAAGAGTGTGCATTTTGAGCTCTAGTTTGCAGAGGGTAGTGCAGAAAGAAGGTTACATGGGCTAAGTGGAATCTGGGTTATGGAGAGCAGGAGGGTGAATGGCCATCCTATAAATCAAAGAGGGGTGCTGTTGCCATCACTGATGGTGGTGTGAACCCCACATGCCACATCTACACGTCATTTAAATACCTCCAGGGATGGTGACTCTACCACTTCCCTGGGAAGTCTGTTCCAGTGCTTGATAATCCTTTCAGAGAATAATTAATTTTTTTCCCCAATAACCAATCTAAACCTCCCCTGGTACAACTTGAAGCTTGTTACCTGGGAGAGGAGACCAACCCCCACCACAATCTCCTCTCAGGTAGCTGTAGAGAGTGATAAGGACTTCCCTGCTGATGACAGACAGGGTTCATCTGTCTTAAAGGGGGAAAAGGGCCTTTACGCAGGAGTTAGCAGGGCTCACTGAAAGAGCTTGTCAATGGGTTTCAAGGAAGAAAGGGATAAAACCAGACTTGCTAGAGTTAAGCCTGGAGATGCCTACCATGATCTGAAAGGTCTTTTCCAACTTAAATGATTCTGTTATTCTATAATTAAAAACCCCAAAAATTCTACCAGTGTCATCAGGCTTAAAGCCAGATGCTGATCTGCTGGGTCTTCTTGTTTCTTCTCTCATTCCCTGCAACTGGAAAAACAGAGGGGAACACTACTTATGCTCCGTATCCCTTAACCAGTCATCACAAGGCCCTGAAGGGTCTTGATTGACTTCAGATTTCTTGTAGGAATTTCATTGTTGTCTAGCTGAAATATCACTAATGGATAATAATCTGAGCGTTGAGGGTGGGAAGTTTTCTCCTCACAACTTGAACCTGGGCACCAGAGAGGCACTAGACATCCCTGTGAACTGGGTTGAGTCTGTGTACAGGGTCTTCTGTTCCCTCAGAGTCTCCTGTGACCACTAACTGATCTTTTTTTCCTTTATGGAAGCAGTTTTGATGCAGGACACAGCCACACCTCCATACTAGAGAACCATCATCACATCATTGCTCAGTTCCCCTTGCAGAGCCTCAAACTTGTGGTACAAGGGCACCTTGCACATTTTGATTGCTTCTAGCTATGTATCATCTTAGTGAACAGGCAAAAGGGCTGTGAAGCAATTCAAATGTGTACAGCAGTAGCAGATAAGTATTAATGAAATCAAATTTTCCCTCTGCAACAAACATACACATATTAAAAAAACCAGGTTTATCACATTATACATTATTTTAATAGGAAATTATCAATTACATTTGGGTTTGGGACATGTTAAGTGGGGNTGTTTACAACTACCTGCGGGGAGGTTGCAGCCAGATGGGTGTAGACCTCTTCTTCCAGGCTGACGACACCAGAACGAGAGGGCACGGCCTCAAGCTACGCCAGGGGAGGTTCAATCTTAACGTTAGGAAGCGGTTTTTCACAGAGAGAGTAATTGCATATTGGAATGGGCTGCCCAGGGAGGTGGTGGAGTCGCCATCCCTGGAGGTGTTTAAGAGAAGACTGGACGAGGAGCTTAGTGACATGGTCTAGCTGGGGGGTGTAGGGCTGGATGACCCTGGGCCCCTTCCGGCTCGGAGTGGCCTGCTAGACTGTGAGGGATCTAGGTTGGTGTTACGCTCTGGGATGTGCTCTCGGTCTCTGTACGGGTGTTAGGTGGTGAGTTGGACTAGATGATCCTTGTGGGTCCCTTCCAACTCATAATATTCTGTGATTCTGTGATTCTTAGGCGTGTTCAGCCAGGTGGGGAGAGGATAGAGAATCTTCTGTATTGTGTGTTCTGTCCACCAGTCAGGGCTGTCCCAGGAAAGAGAGGGTGTTCCAGTAGTGTTTCTCTCTCTCTCTTTCTCTCTCTCTCTAGCCATACTAGCCCTGGTTGGTGTAGCACTAGCAGTCTATCCTTGTTGATAACAAACATATCCCTTTGGATTTAAATGGGCTTTCTGTCAACATATCCAGAAGTACACAAGGATTTCAGCACCCAAGATAAGACTTTAGCAGCTCCCACTCAAAACTTGTACCAAACACCCACAGCTTTGAGCACAAAGTGTGCAAATGTACTTAAGTCTGTATTTAATGTACTTCAGGGTCTGCCCAGCAGTGCCCCCATCTTGACAGGACTGTGCTGCTCAGTGCCTGCCTCAATCTTAAGCCCTATCATGACCACAGATGTGGCATTTTTCTACATATTTCACACAAATGACTCGATTCATTCAGCAATCTCTGAGCAAGCCCCTTGAATGATGCTCTGTATGAAACTCTGTGGTCACTGTGGCTTTCCTTCAGAGCCCAGAGGGTGACAGCAGTGGCATGACTCCTGCTTCAACAATGACTACATTCCTCTGAGTACAGGGGATCTGACTTCTCTGGGGGGCCAGACATACACTTCTCCCCTCCAAGTGTCACTCACGGGGCTGTCCTGAGAGTAAGGTCATTCTCAGTCTATTCCACATGACTTCCAGCAATGAAAGATGCATTTAGCTGGAGTCAGTGGGGGCACAATTTCTTTACCAGCTCAGAGCAGTCACCACTAGAGACGCGAGTTTCCATCCCTTGGGCAAAGGAGAAAACTGACCTCTTCTCAGTGGGTGCCTTAGCCACTGGGTTTTGCACAATCAGCTTGTTGCTGCACTCCTGTGCAGCTATTTCTGATGAAAGGTGTGGCCCCAGTGAGGGATGAAAAAAATTGCTGTCTGATTCCAGGAGAGTTCCAGGTTTTAATGAAATAAATAAATAATAAATAACAATGAAAAGTAGATTAAATAATAAAAAAATAATTTTAAAGTGTTAATGCTTAACCTTTTTTAATTGATTCCTATCAGGTGTGCAACATGAGTCATACAAAGCTGCTCTTTCTGTTTCGTGACTTCTTGTGGTTTGAAGATAGCAGAGGGATGGCTGAGGCATTAAGAAATCTTTTTTAACTCTATGGGTTAAAGAAGGAACATTAATATATCAATGTAAGATTAAGGATATGAGCATTTAAAAGTCATGCATTGTTTCTCTTCAATTAAATCTGTTATGTGATATTAGAAACGTTTTTGTCCTCCTCTTGCCTCCCTGATTGACATTAGTTGTGAATTCAGTGACACTATTAAAATACCCACAGTACTAACAAGTACAAGAACTTTTACCTACCAGCTGTAGAAACTGAACAGTCCTCAATCAAGGCCAACAGATATTGTTATAATTTTCATTAATTCACACTAGGTACTTTTGAGTAATTTGAAGGATCAGCACTGAAGTGAACAAAGTTGCTTGTTACACCAGCGTGTGAATGCACGGGAATGCTGGGAGGAGGTTGGCTACAGAAAGGATGGTTATTCTGCAGCTTGGGACAGCTAGTCTCCTAGACAGCTGGAGGCTGTAGGTCAGCATTGAGTTCTGTTTGTTGTTCTGCAGAAAAGACAAATGTCTCCTGCAATAGTATTTCTCCCTTTTAATATCCAGCCATCTGGTACCACAAAAAATAAAGTACTATTCAGAAGAGTATCTGTGCAAACAAGAGATAAAGCAAATGCCAAGCCAAGATGCTTTAGCAGTGCCGGCATCTCTAGATCAGAAAGAGAGGACAAGGCCAGAGGCAAGAAAATCAGTCTCGTCTTTCCACCACATGACATTCAGAGAAGTAAATGATTCTAGGCATTTTAATGTCATCAGGTTTTTAGATTTTCAGCATTCGTTGTAGGATGTGCTCTCAGGAAATAAAGAAAACTGGAAAAAAGCCTCACAAGATGAAGCTATCTCTAGACTCAAATAAGTGTGCTAGTAAGTCAGAATGTCCTTGTGTTTAGAAATGGAGTTGTAGGGAATAAAGTTGAAATTATTTTTTTTCTTGGTTGCCTTACCTGAAATCAAATTGATCCCGAGTAAACTGTCTAATGTACGGACTCTGAAGAATGGTCCTAATTGCTCCTCCTCGCTTTAGTGTTACAATGAGTTCTATTTATCCTTTAATTATCCTCTGGTACAAAAAATTAGATCAGTGGTATGCTAGAACAGATTTTGTGCTTTGATTTGATCTTTTCTACAGATACCTGGCTCTCTGACATTGCTCATAGTATGGCCTGACCTAGGAAGACATGTGGCTGTGACAGTGACCTCTGTTGCATGGGAGAGTGGAAGTCACATCCACTTTGATTTTTCAAATTGCTTCACTTTATTGGCTCTTAAAGCCAAGCCAAACATGCCCATGTAGCATACCAGGAACCAGAGTTCATTTACATGGTATATTGTGGCCCTAGTTAAAAATACAAAGAAGTTGTATCAGAATAAAACCAAAAGGTTCAGCTAGCAACTTTCTGAACACCAAGATACTGCTGCAGAGCAGCCACAGCCAGGTAAGGTGTGGAGTTCAGGGGATCTGGCATGGGCGCTCCCATCTCTTTTATGCTTTGAGGAATTTTAAGGGATAGGGTACAGAGAGTGGACTATATAGGTGAGTTTTGTATTGAAATTCTTAGACTTTAGATTAGCCTCCACATGGGATTTATTTTTTTATAAATGCTGTAAGCAATTCCTGCCTAACATCACAGAAGATGCTAGTGACATCAGAGCTGCAGGTTCTGGGTAAGCCACCTGGCAATGCTGGACTCCACAGCCAGTTCCCTTGCTCAGAATAGGGCTGGGGCTCGTGGTGAGCAATGACAGTGACAGCAGCATTTGTTGGTGGCTTTATCAATAGATGGCTCCACTGGCTTAAATCCTTAGGCTGCAGGCAAAGGTAGCAGTGTCGTTGGTGTGTAGCTTCTTAGCTCTAGTGAGGTTTTAGGCTCTCCTACATGCTCTAGTTATGTATTTCATCCAAACAAGCAGAAGGCACAATAACAAAAGCTCAGGAAAAAAAAATCATACACCATTGACCATATACACCATTGACATGCAGGGGCTGTGACAGAACATGCAGTAGTTCACATCACTGGCTGAAGGGTGGATTTTGTGGCAAGGAGAAAGCTGCACCCTGTGTTAGAGACCAGCACAAACCTGCAACTCTTCCTGCCACCTTTCCAGAGAGGCACAGCCAACCACTCGCACCATTTGCATCCAGCCCGACAAGCTGTGCCAAATGCCAGTCAATGCTGAAGTCGAGTGATACTGTTGAACAACTACAAGGAACCCATTGTCCCCTTGGCCACTTTCCCTTCAGCAACTGATCCGGCTCTTAAATATCTAGGAGTCATTAGGAGACTAAGCCTGGGCAGGACGGCTTTGCAGCAGGTGGTGCCACCTGTGGCTGCCTAATCCTCTCCAAGCAGACGGGCACCACCCAGTTGCAGAGGCACTGCCGGTGAGTCAGAGCCACAAGTGAAACGAGTTGGAGCCCTGAAAGAGAGGAGAGCAGAGAGTTTACACACTGGAGTTGTGCCTCTCTGACAGTTGTGTTAAAGTCAGGGTAAAAGAGATGCCCATCCTGTTCGTTCTCTTTTGGGGAAACGCCATGGAGGTGATTGCTGGCAGGCAACACACAGTTGTGCACACTCCCTACTGAGTCATCCTCAGGGAAGACTCCATGCCAGCTTCCATTTGTAGACTGAGCTGTTCCGGAAGGAGGCTTCCTTTGAGAAAGTCCATACTGCAAACTATGTGTCAAATTGAGTTACTGGACACAAGTACTTTGAAGAGGAAGCACTTTTTAGCAGCATTATCATGTGTGTATATACAGTTTCATTCTCTAATAGCTTCCTGAACTGACCACTGAAAAATACGTAGAAAGGCCCAGTTGCCAAAAGGCTTGGGCAGCACTATACCCCTTCAGTGTTACATGATTAGGAATTGATGGAAAAGGTGTTCTTATTTAGTAGCTGTAAGAACTGGTAGGAGTCTGGACATCAGCATCTTACATAATAAAGCTCTGAAATGGTGCTACAGTTTCACCTGCTAGGTGCATTGATTCATTAAGGGCAAAATAAGAAAACTGGCAAAACCTTTATAGAGACATTTAAAGAGCATACTAAAAGAGTCCCTCTGAAGGAATTGGACATAGGAGTCCCTGTAGAGTATCCAGCTCAGCAAGGTCTGTGTACAACTTCTGAAGGCTCAACAAAAGATAACTGAGAGAAGCAAGCCATTCTCATGACTTTACTATGCAGGAGTCTTCACTTCTACTGGAAAAATTTAGATAAGCTTGAAAACCACTACTTTCATCCAGGATAAAACAGAAGACTTTAGATGGGTGAGAAAGAGCTTTTCCATCCTGCAAAGTTTCTTTTTAAGCTTCCACAAATTTCCCTCATGAGACCTTTTGAAATGTTGCATGTCAAAAAAAGAAAGCCGGACCACAGAATAATCAGCAGGTCTGAAATTAAGGCTGTCAGCTGGCACATGGGAGGCCCAGTTCAGCTCCCCATGTTCCCAGCTTGCTGGAGAGTCTAGGTTCCCCAGTAGTTCTTGGCTGGAAACCTAAGGGGGAGCTTGTTTTTTCAAAGCAATGAATGCTCCTTCAAGAGCTGGCCTCTAGGTTCCCAGTTCCCCTGCAAACTGCCAAAAAGCCTGAGATTTCAGGGCATAATGCTCTGCCAATGGAGCTGCAAGGAGATGGTAGCCTTTGCACCCAATTGTGCTTATAAATGAGCTCAGCGCTAAGACTTGAACCCATCTCTGATTCCTAAAGTAGGAAAACGTATATAATGTATCAAAAACAAAAGTCAGCAAAATGTTCTGATCACTTGGAAACAATTTCTGTTCTTTAGACATTGCAAGTTTGAAAGGACTGTCTGTGTTGCTTGTCTTTCAATTCATGGCATAAAATATTGATGGAGTCCAAGTGAGCACAGAGTATTACTAGAGCCTAAATTTAAGTGACAGTGATAAAAGAAAAGAAAAAAAGCGTGCAACTCATTTGTTTAATGCGATTTCAGCGAGCAAAGTGAACATCAAAATCAAATCTGTGCATTTTACTCTGTACTAGGACATGCACCTGCAAGAGGCATTCACTGGGATGCAGATGTCATGGGTGGGGGTTTGGTATGTTGTTTCTCAATGGTTTGGCACATCTTCACATTCAAGGCCACCGCCTATGCCTTTTAATTTCATCACGAATGAAAGCACAGGGCCTCATAGGCTCAGGAGAAATATAGAGGAAATCCTTTGATATGCCAAGTATTCAAGAATAAATAAAATAGATTTTGCTAAATTATCATAAGTGCTAGCTTCTCTGGAGGCCTGTGATAGTAGCAAAACCGGTATCACAAAAGAATAAAAATTTAAAATCGACAACTTGCTCCTCCAAGATGTTACAAGGTTGAAGGGGGTCATTAACATGGAATGCAAGCACAGACTATGCTGCCAGGTGCTGTCATAATGAAACCAGAAAATACACTAATCAAGGCAAGTATTTGCTTAACAAATAATTGTGCAAAGTGGGTAGCTTTTTGTTCCTTACGAATTCTCCCCCCGCTGCACTGTCCTTCTGCTCTCTGAGCAGCACAAGCCAACTCAGGCTGCTCAGGCTGAACATAAGCAAAGGTGACTCTGCTGCTTTTGAGTGGGTTGTCCTCTCTTGAGTCTGGGAGGCTGGATCAGGCCATGTGTAAGCTGTGGTGGTATCACAGAATAGGAAAACTCCAGACAGCTCTGGCATTGCTGCTTTCCATTTTCCTCTTTCTGACTTGATGAAGTATCGAAGCTGAAGCCACAGCTTCTCCAGAACCTCGTGGTTTTTCAGACACTGGCTTTTAGACGTGTATCACACCCTCCCCAGACTGTGACCTGCCTCTTCTGGTGTAGGTTGGCTATTTGCTGCTCCCCCTCCTCAGCTGGTCTGAAGTCTCAGGGAGCCAGGCACCTATCAGTGAGTTTAAAGGAAGTTCATCCCATTTGAGTCTTCTCCTGTTCCATGTCCTGTCAGTGAGTCTGGGCTGCATGTAGTCCTAATCCATCCCAGCCGCACACATGGCTAAGGGGTTTTTTTACATTTTGATGTCTGGGTCTCAACGTTGCTGCATGACTTTCCCATTAAGGAGTCGGGGATAAAGTCCAGCTCATCTGCTGGGAGGGCTCGGCCCTTTGCTGGCCACTCCCTGGCAGAGCAGGACATGCTGTGGCTTGCCTTCTTTGGAAAGCCCAGCCATCCTCAGGCGCAACAGGGTGAAATAAGGACAGTTTGCTTTATCTTTAAATTTCCTTGTTTTCTTGGGCAGCAGCCAGACCCTTTGTTTTTTGAATATAGTTGTTTGTGGTTTAATTTCCTTTGGGTTGCTTTTTGGGTTTTTTTAAGCATTATTATACCGGTAAAAACTCAGCTGCTCCCTGGAATTATATAAGAAGGGGGCCAAGATGTAGTACAAAATGTTCATCAAACTAAAGGGTTTTCCCATGAGCTCCTACAAGGCTGTGGGGTAGATGACATACACCAACTGGGAAATTACTGTGTGCCACCACTACAGGACAACCTGGCCTTAACAGCATTGATGATCTAAGTGGTACAAGTGAAAGCTGGATGAAACAGGCTGCCATGGGGTCTTTGTCTGTCCTGTGGACTGCCTGAGCTGCAGCTCTTGGACATATCTAGATGAGTTAATCCTTGCTTCTGATCTTCTATTCAGTCATTGAAGGTGAGATCTTTCCTTGGAAAAGAACACGCAAACAGATCATCAGAAATAAATCATGGGAACATCTGAGAAGCAACTCAAGCTGCATGTGGAAAGGCAGCAGCAGAGGAAGCTTCTTCAGTCTTATCAATATCTATCAGTACATGAAGGGAAGTGTCAGAGGATCGACCAAGCTCTGCTTAGTGGGGCCCAGCAACGGGACAAGTAACTAGAGGCAGAAACTGATGCCCAGGAAGTTCCACCTGAATATGAGGAAGAACTTCTTTACTGTACAATGACTGAGCACTGAACAAATTGCCCAGAGAGGCTGTGGTCTCACTGCAGATGTTCCAGAACTGTCTGTACACAATCCTGTGCCATGTGCTCAGGGATGACCCTGCTTAGGCAGGGATGTTGAACCAGATGTTCCATTGTGGTCCCTTCCAACCTGACCTATCCTGGTATTCTGTGAAGTCTTGATCACATTGCTGCACCCTTGCACCCCCTTCTTCACTGTGCCAGCACAGCTGTTCATGGGACCGTGCGGCACACTAGGTCAGGGAATAGATCCTGCTGAGTAATACCCATTTTTGGTTTCTGAATGATCTTTAACTTGTATCAGTTTCCTCTCTTTGTTTCCTGTGTAGTCACACATGGGCCCATGGTGTGACAAGCAGAAAAAAGTGCCCACAAGTGCAGGAAAAAAGAGCTGCTGAAGTTGGTTTATGAAGTTTGCATGCTGAATCACAGAATCACACAATCACAGAATATTCTGAGTTGGAAGGGACCCACAAGGATCATCGAATCCAACTCTTAACACTGTCTCCCTGGCAGGAATCAAACCCGGGTCTCCCACACGCCAGGTGGGGACACTTACCACTGTACTAAAGTGGATTCAGGCTGAATGTTCTCTTTAGTCTTGGAAAGGGTCTGATTTTAAATGGCACCCAGTTGCACACCTGAGTAGCAGGCAAAATCATCGTATTTACACAAGAAAATCATCATAAAATAATCATTTGCATATGCACATGTGTAAAAAATGCACTTTGCTGGAATAACTGTACAAGTGAGTTGTGTCCTGTTGAGAGCAGGCAGTTCTTGAAAAAGATTTTTGTCAGATGCAAAAGTCAACTTAGATTATCTCAAAAGAAACCAAACATAAGGACAAAAGAACTCTGACAAACAAACTTCATTATACCATTCCTCACACTCATTTTTTTAGTGTTTTACAAGCTAATGGCCCTGCACTGCAAACCTAGAGAAGGCAAAAACTCCCATGGATCTCAAAGAGAAGTGTTATAGAAGTTCAGTTTACAAGAACTGTGCCAGAACAATATGAAAATCCCTTTTCCCACCACTGAAATGCAGCCACCTCTAGAATGGGATCTGCCAGATTTTCAGCAGTTCACATTTGGGCCAGAGAAGACATTTCCCTTCTACAGATGAGATTACTGTGCAAATAAGACATTATTATACAAATTAGGAACACTATGCCCTCTCTGCTGGTGCAGAAGTGAAATAGAGAGGGAGCTCAAGTCCTTGAGGTATGGGAATAAAAGCTCCTCAAGTGACATTGCATTGCCTCTCCTGTATAATGGCAAATGGTCACCTACCTTGACTTTTGGGCTTGGAGAGGTTTGCAGGTTTGTTCTCCCAAAGTGTTGCCACTGTGCAACCCCTTTCCCACAGGCCTGCTCTTTCCAGGAAGGAAGCCAAGTTACATTTGGAGGTGTTAAGATCTAAATCCTAGGGGGAAACTTGAGAGCAGAGGAGGGGGCCAGCCTTTGTGGATAGACAGCATCCGGAAAAAAAAAAAAAAAAAAAAAGCCAGGTATTGCTGAGAAAGAAAAAAGCCTCCATTTGGCAAACCTTCCTGGATGTCTGTGCCTCCTGCTAAACACTGTATTGCTGCATTGCTGTGTTGATGCAAGCCTTTGCCTTTTTCTCCAATTTAGTATCAAACAGTTCCTGTGGTGAAGATGGGTCTGTATCTCTGAGGGCCCACAGTCCTCCAGGAGACATGTTCCCATTTCCCCCCTCCTGCTGACAAGGACCATCCCTCCAAACTCACACTGCCTACAGCTTACTGGGTCAGTGGGGCTGCTTGGCAATGACACAGAAACCCCTCAGCTCACCCAGGGCTGATCTTTGCTCATTCAGCCTTTGCCATCCCCCCTCTCAATGGTGGGAGCGTAGAATTTCCAATTGCAGTGAATTAACACCAAGTCCCCCTGCTAAGATTTCAAACAAGATTGCATACAGTGCCCATCTTCTTTTTCTCCTTTCTTTGTTCTTATGCTTCTCCTGTGCTCTTCCTCCTCCTCTTTCCTCCTCCACTGTCTAAAAAAGAGCTCTTAGAGCAGCTTTACTGGGAAGCAGCAAACAAATAAAATGCCTGTGAGGTTCAGCAGGCAGCGTATCATGAATCATTTTTCCCAAGAGATAAAAGCTCCACCAGACGTATCCAGCAACCAGGCATTTTCTCAATCCACCCATGTGTCTGTCTATATGTGCTGATGTGCATTTCCAGATAACTGCCTGCAAACAGGCAGATGCCCCTTGGGAGCGTAAGCCTCAGTGCCGTTATCCTATTTGGTTAGTACAGAAGCCAGATGAATCCGTGTGTTCCTCACTGGAGCAATTTAAACTGCGTGCGAACCCAAGAGATACTGAGAGGGCTTTGGGGCGGAAAAACACAGGCTTTCAAAGACTCTCAGCCCAGATACCTAGAAAAGCCCCTGGCCGCTGAGAGAGCTGCTTAGAGCACTGCAAAATAATCATCCCCTTGCAGGAAATATGTTATTTTTCTTTCTGGGCAGGGGAAAGGGGAAGTGTGTGCTGTGGTCAGGATTAACCCTGCCCGTGCTGCCCAGGCTTTGCTGGATGGCGGGGTTGGCAGGTCTCTGGGTTGTGCCTACGTTATGCCTCCCAGAGCTGCTTGGGTTTTCTTCTCCTGCTCCCCAAAACCCTCTCTCCTTGCTGTGGTGCAGCATCAGGACAGATAACCCAACCCTCAGAACTGCACTGCTTTCAGGGAATGGGATGGCATGTTCCCAAGTGGTGCAGCATCCAGCCATGCAGGCAGGGCAGGGATGGGCTGCTCACCCATTGCTGGTGATTTTAATGAAATCTGGCAAGTTTAACAGCAACACTGCGCTGAGGGAGATGAAGTGCCCACGCTGTCTCTCTGCCTTGCAGTTTGAAAGAGGAAAAGCATATTCAGAAAAGCCCAGACCAAGATGGTCACTCAGTCAATTTCTGTTCTTACGGCCTCTGAATGTTCATACAAAGGAGGGGATTTCACTGGAGCAGAACACACAGAGCAGTGTAGAGCACATGGCTTTGCAATGCTGTCAGCACAGCTGAGTTCATCCAGTGGTATCTTTTTCTGCAGCCAGGCTCACTGATGGGGTAAATAGCTGGAAATGAGCCTCTTCTCCCTGTGTTTGCTTCCCCACACCTCCCAGGTTCCTTTGTTTTAAACCAAAGGTTCCGATGAGCCAAAGTTAATATTTGCCCAGCACTTCCACTATATGAAGTACCCGTATAAAGCACATAAGTATCATAATTAAAAGGTGGCACGCTCTTGCCTTGTTTGAACACCATATAATTTCTCACTTGGAAGGTGGGAGAAGAAAGACGACAGCTGGGGATATTTCTTGTTTTCCTAGGGATTTCTCCACATTCCCTGACATTTTAAATCTCCTTTTTTTCACTATCTTTTTCATTCCTTCACATTCTACATTCTATCTTTTTTTCTTCTTCGCTGACCCTTAAATATATTGGTAAACACTGGGTCAATTGCAAAACTATCGGGAAAGGTGGAAACTAGAGTAGTGACTCATTAATCGCCTCCACAGGGTTTAGCTGTACCCTGTGGAAAACTGTTGTTTCTGCTTAGAAAGCTGGCAAGTGGAGACCCAATTTCAGGTTTTCAGAGATGTTCAATTTCCTTCAAGAGGAAATAGGCAGTAAGAAACAGAGAGAGATGAGTCCTTGCTTGAATTTAATTATCTAGGAAACCATACTCCATCCCTGGCATTTGGGAAGCTGTTTGTTTTTTTCTCATCTCCGCAAAACTGATTAAGCCGTGTTTTGTGGGCAGCCTCCCTGCATTGGATTTGTTTTCTTTTGGCAGTCCCGATCCTGTTGGCTGACTAGGGAGCTTGGGCCCCTTTATTTGTACTAAAATGGCAAAGGAGGGGAGAGGGGGGAGGAGGGAATTTGCATCAATGGTAAATCCCGATAAACCCTCCCTGCTACTGACTGCTATTCTTGCCTTATGCACATTGTCCTGCAGACCCTTACAGGGGGTGGGGGAGGACTGAACCCCAAGAAGCCCCTGGGCCCCACAAATCCCTGAGCAGACCCAGCTTTGCAAAGTCCCCATCCCTGAGCCCTGCCTGTTCCCACAGGTGGCCATATCCAATTTTAACTGAGCCTAGGAGATGGCCAGGCAGCTTGGAGGAGCTGGCAAAGCTGCAAGTGCTAAACAGCCTCAAACGTTTTTGTTGCAGAACTCAGTTGTTTTAGTCTTAACTCTGAATCCATTCACCAGAGCTCAGTGCCCAGCAGAATCAGGCCTATCTTTTCAAAAGCAGTATGTTTTGCCAGCGTTTCATGGTCAGTGTATACAGAGGGGGGGAAAAAAAGGGAAATACTGCAGTGGGGTGAAATGCAAAGAGAGGCTATTGCCATAACATGTAGTAACAGGGGTTTTAGGTGGGGGAGGTTGATTTTTGTTTTGAACATTGAAGAAATAGACTGAACAAGCTGTTTACCACATGAAACAAAGCCGGACCAGGATATTTTCAGGCCACTAAACTTGGATTTGAGACAGCCAACTTGGATTGACATACTGGATGAGCTACTGCCGATTGGCATGGAGAGTGAGCAAAATATCTGTCCTGGTGCCAACTTAGGCTAGGCTGCCGTTTTGTTTGGTGTCTAGAGAGCTGGTTTTCGTAATTAAACCAGCCTTCAAACCCTTTTTAAATAAAGCTGAAGAAAAGAGGAACTGAAAGGGATTCCTCTCGAGCGTATGCACACTGCTCTAGCAACTCCCGCATCGGTTCCTGTGCAGTCTCTGAAAATGTTTCCTTTTTCTTCCTTTTTTTTTTCTTTTTTTTTTAATACTTTCCTAGTAGTACACACACACACATGCTCACACACACCAGTATGCACAAACATGCAACAGCACAGCAGATCAGGGGCAGAGAGGAGTCATTGCCATGGACTGAGCCAGGGAGATACATCCATCCACGATTCCTGGAGGAGTTTCATCCCCAAAATCACAGGAGTTCCACCGATTGTTTAGCAGCAGCAGCAGCAGGTCACTGTACCTGTGCACAAAACCATTGCAGCCAAACCAGCTGAATGGAGTACAAGACACTCTGTTCTGTACCAGGAAAGGGCTGAGGGGGTAAGGAGTGGCTTGGTTTTGTTTTTTCCCTTTGTTTTTTTGTTCCCCCACACTCCACCCAGTACCAGATCCTGCAGTCACTTTGATTATATTCGCCTGGTGGAGTATGAATTGAATCCTCAACGTTATTTCCTTTAAAGAAAGCACAGGTCTGGGGTGGGAAAAGATTAAGCCACATTCATATTTTTGGGGAGGGGGACAAATAAAAATACCACTTTAAATCTTTTCCAGTGTGAAAACCATAGCCAGTTGCTAAATGTTAAAAGCCCAAGTGGAGAGGCAGGTGGGAGTTTGGACACCCCCCAGCAGCCACCTCAAGGTGTTCCAGACCCCTCTCCATGCTTGTAAGATATGACAAACAGCCAAGAGGGTTTGCCTCTTTAAAAAGTGCAAAAATCTAGTGTAATTGCACACTTTGTCATGTCATGTTGTTAGTTAAGTCCCAGATGCTTGGGATTCAGGCTTTTATTTGCCATTGTTGGTGAACTGATTTTTTAAAAAGGCAATTACGAATGGAACACTGGAATGGGGAGGGTTCCCTTATTTTTATCTATTTTCTCTTTCTTCTCTTTTAATAAAAATTTGAAACTAACTTTTTTAACTCCTTAGAAAAGTGTTTGGTTAAGATTACCACACTTTTTACTAAAAGACTTTAAAGAATCAAAGGCTGGAGATGTAGTGTGTTAACTGCACTTTGTTTCAAATAGGAAAATAGAAAGTTCTAAAATCCTTTTACATCACTAAAAAGAAATCATTAAGCAGTATAATTGAGCCAAAACTAGTCGCAGAAATTGTTTTCAAACCTTCTATTCCTTTAGTATTGCGTATGCAGAGCTGAGTGACCTACTAATTCAAATGACTAGCATATATGAAAAAAATTCTAGAACAAAACAAAATCTCATTAAATCCCTTGCAAAGACATTCTTTACATAGGAAACAGTTTTGTGAAAATTACCAGCTGAATTTCTCCTCTCAGGACTTTTGTCATGAGGAATGCAGGTTGACCGAGAATGAAATACAGTTAAAATGAGTTTTGAGGGTCAGCATTCACAGCAATCAGCAAAACTCCATGCTCAGCTCTGAGGGCTGGAACTTGCTTCATGCCATTTACAGAACTCCCTGCCATGCCTAGCAGCAGTGACCACTGTGAACTGGCTTTCAGCACAAACAAGCCGAGTTCCCAGCACATCTCCCACCTTTACCTTACTCTCAGGAGGGCGGATGTTTGAAGGGGAGTTGGCCCCTTGCACTGCTGCTTTCTCAGTTCAGTGTAATTTTCCTGCTGGCATGTTTCCACCTGGGGATTTTTTTTTCACTCCTTACTCACACAGATGTCCTGCCAAACTCTGGCTCCTATCTCAACAATCTGGGCTTCCTACCACTGCAGCAAAATGGCAGGACTCTTTGTGACAGATGACAGAAGCATTTGTATTTAAGAGGATGACGGGGGCAGCTATGGCAGAGGAGCTTTGCAGAAATAATAGCTTGTCAAATTGTTGGCAAGACTTCAAGTAAGCACTGCCCATTGTCAGAGCTGAGCTTTTCTGAAATCTCCGCTCTCCTGAAGTGAGATGGGCTGCAGCCTTACTAAGGACATTGCTTCTGTGAGATCATGATTTTTAAGTGCTAGGTTTTGGATGTCCAATATTTTGCCTGGGACGTATTCAGGGCGGGTTGTACTGGGTGGTGGCTCAGAAGCCCATTGAGCACAAAGCAATCATGGGAGCAGCCATCCTGCTTGCCCCATGTGCCTGTGCTGGGGTTTGCTCACACCTGGCTAGAGCAGTGCAGAAGTCCAAAAAGCTGTCTAGCATCAGCCCTTCCAGCTCAGGAGGGATGAGGAGCAGGACTAAGGTGTGTAGGGAGCAGACAGGAGGTCAGCAGGCACCCTGCAGTGCCAATGAGCTCCTTCAGAGCTCCAGGTGTTACGGTTCATCCGGCAACTCTGCAAAATCACGTGCAAGCGCCAACTCTCACATGGTGTTTCATTAACAGCTGTGTATTGCCAAGACAGGATTTGTTTCGTGCTTCTGGGAGCTGAGGTGCTCTCCTGACAACTTGTGGGATGATTGGAGGGAAGCAGGCAGGGTAGGGGGAAAGAAGGTAGTGAGAACTTAGGAGGGAAACCTGCATCGTTTCTGTCTGGGTGAATTATCAGCATCCAAGTGACCACTTCAGTCTTCTTAGAGAAGTATGTACACACTAGTCTGTAGAAAGGATGAATGTGGATCATAAATTGACTCAGACTGGATGACAAGGCTGTGTGTGAAGATGGAAATGGCCTTTACAGCATCATCTGAGTTAAAGCCTAAGCTGTCACGAAGGGAGATTTGCCCAAATACCCTCACTTGTCCTCCCAGAGACACCGTTTCTCACAGGCAGGAGCACTGTTGAGCACAAAGCCCTCTTGGGCCTTCCTCTCAGCCCTGGCTGTGGCTGCTGTTTTCCCCGCCACAGCTTGACCTCATGACTGTCTAGGAGATCTGAAGCATTTGCAGCTGACCTTCAGGTTTCATTTAGAGCCAGAAGACTCCTTCCTGCTTTTGGCTTCTTTCCTTGGATCCCTGTTCAGCCTGAAACCCCAGTTCCCAGCCCAGCACACACGATGGCTGTGAGCAAACCACAGATCTGTGGGGCAGATGTATTTGTTCCTCACTGCTGGGGGACCAGAGCTGTGCCCAGCCCCTGCAGCTGTCCCTTGGCCACTGTTACTCAACCAACCCACATTGGCCTGTGGACAGCAGAGCAGGCAGGCAGGAGATTGGCAGAGTGAAAATAAAAGAAAAAGAGAGATAGAGAATCCACTGATCCAGCCATCAGTGCCATGAGAAAGCTGGCTTCCTTAAGTCCCTACCTAAAAAAATAATGTAAAAATAAATCATTGTGATGCGTTCATGGTGAGCAAAGTAAAAAGTAATGAAGTTGCGTTTTTAAGAATTAGGCATCAGGTTTTTTTCACAGGAAATATGCACACCTTTTGTGTGAATGACAGGATGTGCAAATAGAAGCTTTTGTGTACACAATAGCTGCCTGCATTGAGCATGCCATTTTGCTCACAAAAAGACCAGTTTATCCATAAAATAGCCCAGAGATAACACATGTCACATTGTAATGACCATTTATGGTCCCTCAAGAGCCCACTTTTGCTGGCATACTTGAAAATACCAGGTGTCTCAGAATCAATAACACCTTCTTGGCATTAAAAAGTCCTGAACCCAACCAAAACTCTTTTTTTGGTGATCAGTTGGACAACTATAAACTTGTGGGAAATGTTCTGATGTCTTGCCAGGAACAGATAATTTTTCTTTACTGGCTGATCTCTTTGATATTGTATTGGGATATCAAGAACTTTTTACTCTGGAAGGCTTTGAGAAAAACAGGTCTTGTTCTTAGACTCTCACAATATGTCCTGCAGGGATTAAAATAAAAGTTGTTTATAATCTATTGCTTCCTGCATTGAAGGGGCTTGCAGAGTCTGCCAGAAAACACTGTACTTTGCTGCTACTGCCACTGTAGGGTTTTTTACACAGTAATTTCACCTAAAGTCAGGTTGCAGAATCAACAGCCACAGTTGATGGCAAATTATTGAAAGAGTTATCTCAGGATTAACTTGTTCCTATATGCAGGACTGATTCTTCTTAACAACATTTTAAGATGTGCTAGTTCTTGACCAGAAGAGTGGTTTGCTGCTCTGATTTTCCTGAAGTTCTCACATTTCCTGTACATGCAGACCCCAAAAACTAGAACTACTCAATTTCAGAAGTCTGATGTAAATCAGCTGATGGTAGCAGACAACAAACTTGTTTGCAGGCTCAATAATCCATTATCTGAAAGGATAACAAGGGTAGTCTAAAAAAAGTAGATGAATCAGCAATATGAAATCAACTTTTCTACAACCAAAAACAAAGAAGCGATTCACAACAGATCACTGTGGATGTGCCCAAAGGCTTTGAACTTAAATAAATAATAGCAGCTGTAAAATATTTTTTGATTCCCCAAAATCCCCCATTTTTCCCAAGACATTAGCATGCCTATCATAATTTTTCCTTTTTCTGTAGTCCTGGTATCAATTTTGGATGATGTGAACCATAACCCTTAAAATCCTTAAATGACTGCTCACATCTGTATGACTTCCCCTCACTTGAAAGGATCAGAAATGCAAATGAATTAATTTGCAGGATGAGCTTGATGCAGAAAAATGTTGTTTACTTCAGTATGTTTTGAACAGTTCATGGTTACCCCCTGCTCTGAAAAAAAGGCAAAAGCCATATGACACCAGAAAAAAAATTCAAGACCTTTTAGCAACTACTGAAATTAACCTGATGAACCCAAATCTTGCCACAGGCAAGGTAAACAAATTGACCCTATGACTTACACATTGCTTTGCTTTGCATGGAAGTGGAGGATCACTGGCGTCAGGAGTTTCAACAAGAAAACTGAAGCTCTGTTTGCTCACACAACAGTTCTCTTCAAAAGTGGAGGATGAAATAAAATGGCATTAAGAAATCAGCACAGTGAGGGCATTTCCATTTTAATCTACAAATCTGCCTAAGTCGCTTTGACTTTGTCCTTGCAGCAGAATTTTTCTGGGTGTGGCAGTCTTGAGTTTAAGCCTCCAGAGTCTCAAGCAGTGCTTGAGTTGAACTGTACAGTTGTGCCAACAACCCTTTTGGGCTGCATTAGGTGACGAGCTTTTCTATGAAGCCACATCCCACAGACTAGAGCGTTGTACTAGGATATTACCCAAGTTACTGTGGGATGCTTGTCTTTTTCTCTTGATCTGTCTGCAAAAAACTAATAAACTAGAAATCTCTGGTTTGACATGCCCTTCCTTCCAGCAAGTGCCCAATTGTTCAAGTTGTTTACCTTTGTACATCTCTCTGGACATGAGCACTGGGTATGTGATGATTTGGCTGGAGGCCACTTCAGCCCTACCTTGTAACTCTGAGAAGACAGTGCTGGGCCTTGCCTAGCAGCTCACACAGGCTGGGACAAGGCAGAGAAAAGATGTATGACCTAGGTTTCACCAGCTGTGGAAGCCCCAGTGCTGACTCGTTCTGGACCAGAAGAGCACACACAGAACAGTAGGACTATCAGCCTGTCAACCTTTGAGTTGACCAGCTGTGACTCTGAAAGTAAGGGAAGCTCCAGGACACCCCAGTGACAGATAAGGCATAAGACATGGAAGAGACTGCCATTACCCATGAGGATTTGGCTATCCCAGAACAGCCATGCTTGGTGGCTAAGTTTTCTGGGGTTGGCAAGCTGCCTCCTCTTGTGTAGTCACGATGACCTGTCGTCAGGCAGTTACTGCTATGGTTTACTGGCAGGGTGTGTTGGTGAATTAACAGCAGGAATAGCAAGAGTGACGTTCCTGAAGTGTACTGGAGCAGCTGACAGGACTAGTGTATCCAACATTTGTCTTCCAGCAGCTCACAAAGCATGTCTTAAACAGAAGGACAGTACCAGTACATTATTGCAGGTATAACACTAGCCCCTGTAGAGATCCACATTCATAATGCAAGGTTCTCTGGTAAATAGTGACATTTCAGGGTATTCTGCCATTTAGTCACTCCCGTAAGAGGAGATTTATATCTCTTCTGAGCTGTGACTGTCTGCATCTCTTACTGGTCTATAGCTGTACTGATTCGTGAAGCCACACTTTGAATAGAAGTCAGGTTTAACTGCATCCTAACAAGGGGTGTGAATTGTACACATGTAAAGGAATTAATGTAAACCATATAAACTGCAGCATGGCTACAGGCTGTACATTCAGTCAGCTGAAAAGGCCACGTTCCTTTCTACTGCCTCATCTGGGACCCACCCTGCCTGTTGTGTACAAAGGGGTTCACCACACGCTACATCCACAAGGGCAAGGGAGGAAGAACTTCCAGAAGCAATGAGCTGAATACTGTGCTGGCTTGAATAACATTATTTCAGGCATCTGCAAATGCACATTCTGCAGCATGGACTCATTCATGGGGAGCAGGAAAGTCAAGGGGGATTTATTCTTTCCTCTGCTTTCTTTGTGGTGAAAAATGAGAGCAGCAGAACCCACCTGTAACTGCTGTCAAGAGGTTTTGTGTATCATCTTCCCATCCTCCCCAGGACCCAAAGCCCTGTAGGCAGGTCCTTCATTCAGAACTTACACCACTATGTCCAGCCTAGGTTCCACCATGTGTAAGAAGAAATTGGGTAGAAAACACCATGGCATTACCTTGGGTGTCAGCAGGACATTTCCTTAGGGCTGTAACTGTGAAAGCAGAAGGGTTTGCTTTCCACGCTCTCTTCCATGCCTGTGAGTGACACAGGTGGGTGCAGAGTCCACCCAGAGCTGGTTACAGACCCCCATTTGTGTGTCCAGCTCCCATCCATGGCATGCTGAACAATGCACACCTTCACACCTTAAACTAGGCCCTTGTATGGCTATTTTACAATGCAGAAACATTCTCCTGCTTGTGGTTTTTGTTGCATTCCTTACATTGGTTTTCCATTATTAATGTCCCTCAGACACACTGGTAATACCTAAGTTTCTTCCCTGCAGACGTGTTTTTCTTCTCTCCCCTGAGGGTTTGTGGGCACAGCAAGGCAGGGTGCAGAGCACTGCGAAGTACAGCCTTCATAAATGAGGAGGCTGAATGAGCTTTTCCCAAGGTAAAGGTGATGACTCTGTTGCTGTATTGGGACACTTAGGGATTTTTTCTTCCGAGATGCAGGAGTTTGCTTCATAGGCTGGAGTTACTTTCAGAAATTAATCTTCCCATTATATATAAAGCCCATCTAACTGCTGAGAAAAGAGGGGTTTCAAAAAAATGCATTCCATCATATAATATTTACATTTGCTTTACATTGTTATAGACTTAATATTTGGCAGCTGAGACTTTTGAATAGTTCTGGTTTTCTTCTTTTTTTGAAAGATACAGGGATCCTCTCAAATTTGAAACGGCCAGGAATTGACCTGTCGTCTCTATTTGCCAAGTCCCTGTAATACCTTGCACAGGATGTGTTCATAAATGAATGCCTCAGTAAAGTCGTTTCAAAAGGAAAAAGAGAAAATAAAATAGAAGTGGCTGGAGCCCAGGACCTGGCGATACAAACACGTGCAGCTCAGCAGAGGGGTGAGCAGCCCCTCGGTGAGAAACCTCTGGGCAGCTCTGAGGAGATGAGTAACCCCTGCCACAGCCATGCCTTGGCAGCCAGAGGCCATGAGTCAGCCCCCCTCTTTCAAACTGCAAGGGGGAGGTTGGCTTAAGTGTCCTTAGGCTTTAAAAATAATAATACACGTGTGCTTTTCTTTTTCACCCAACTTTCTGATGTTTGGACCCTCGTCTCTACATTCTGGTCATGTTTTCCCATTTCTTTCAAAGTTACTTTTGTTTTGTTTTGTTGGGTGGTTTTTTTTTTAACAGAAAGCTGAGGTTCTCATCTAATCACTCCAGGAGCTGGAGCTTAACAAACAATAACTATCACAAGACTGGCAAGGAGCTCTGAGAGTTCGCGCTGGTGATTGCTGCAATAACAAACTTGGATGTTTATGCAGTGTAGAAAATAGATGCAATGAAAAAACAAGCTTCAGTTTCAAGATATAAATCTTCCCCATTGTGAGAAATAACTTCAGAGAACTGTTTGTTTTAATTAATAGTTGCAGAATGGTGAATAATTGGGATAAAATAACTGGCCCAAACCTTCACCTAAATCCTGGAAGAGAAAAAATAAAAAACAAAACCAGACAGTAAAAACTTCTTTTAAGAGTACAAACTTCTTTTAAGATATGAAATTTCCAGCTAGCTTGTGGCTAAGCAGCTTCAAGTAAGAACTTAGAGCTAGACTCCTGAACTCAGTTTTAAAGAAGTGTCCTGATTTTAAATGTGGCTGTGCACTTATTATCTTATATATGGATTTAGGAAATCTAACTTAAGGCTTCATTATGAATAAATATACCTTGTCCTCTTTCATAAATATAGTTTTATATTCACAGATACATATATAGATATATATATATATAGCGAGAGAGATGTATGCATCTCTAAAATTCCTGGCATCAGGCTTGACTTGGCAGTGAAAGGAATATGTGGAGAGGTTTATGAAAAATAAATCTTTGCATTCCTCCAGCACCTTTCACCTGGGTATCTCCAAGCAGTTTACACTGAAGAGGAATTATCCATGTAGGGATATATTTTCAGCCCTGCTCCAGCCTAGAGGAAACTGCAGCATGGAGTGGTTCAGTGACTTGTCCCAGGTTGTCACAGTGCCTACAGTGAGTTTTCTGACCTGACCCCAGCTAAGGAGTGCAGTCCATCTCCTCCTCTGCCCTCCCTGCCACTCTCCCCATCACTTCCCTCCTGCTCCCACCTTCGCTGCCAAAATCTAGTGGAAGCCCTGTGGGCTGCTGATCCTGCTGCTGGCCCCCAACTCCTTCATTTCCCCACACGTTTCTTGCATCCCATCTCCCTACACATTTTGGAAAATGCAGCCCTGACCCCAGAGAGTTTAGGGGGTAAATAGACACGATTTTATGTGTGGGTGAGAGAGACACAAAGAAGAGCGTTGTCTTGCCAACACCCCCCCCCCCCCCCCCCCCACCCCCGTCCCGG
>WEKX01009296.1:714926-735385 GCA_013390025.1 Pitta sordida | reverse complement strand
CCCCCCCCCCAATCACTCTGCTTACGTGTTTTATGTCTTTCCCTCGTTCTTTATCTTTTTTGTTTATTTAGATTATACAGTCTTCTGGCTGGGGATCCTGCCTCCTTCTTCTGCCTTTACAACACCTACCACAGTGCAACCCCAAAGCTGGTTGGAGCCCCGCGCTGCTACCACAGTACAAACAATAATAAATAAAACCAGGACTGTGAAGAGATTATAATTAGAGCTGTGCAAAACTCAGCAGTTTTGGTTTGCATCGGTTCCTCCCCGCTGAGTCTACATTGTGTTTTGGATTTGTATCCAAAAAAAAAACAAAAGTAAAACTCCCAAAGTGCCAAGCGTGGCTGCGCCTAGGCTCAAAATCATGCACAAACCAGGGCGTTTGTAATCGTTCCTCCTTGAAATTATAAATCTGCCAAGGGTCAATCCAGTTTTACTGAAAGGTTCTCCAACCTTTGCAGAATTTGGGGGCCAGCAAAGTGTTTGGTTTCACTACAAAACTTTCTCAGCTCTGCTTAACATACTAATTGCCACTCCATGCTGCCCTGTGGCTAACAGGAGGATTTAATCTTCCCCAGCTGCCTGTGAAGATCCACTCAGAAGCACCACATCCAGCTTTCAAACAGTATTTCAGATTGCCACATTTGGTGATGCCCAGCTGATGTGGGTAAACAGATTCATGTCTGAAAACCTGCACTGAGGCATTTGCTCTGACACAGGGTACTGCACGCTCAGTTGAGTAATCCCTTGCCTTGCACACAGTCCCTGGGGAAAGCCGCTGGAAGGGAAATGATGAGCAAGGGCTGAAGGAGCACTTTGGATGGCAGCACAGATGTGCCAGCCTTCACTATTACCCCCTTGTGCACGTGGTCCTGCTCCTCTCAAGCCCCAGAATAGCAATGATGTTCATGCAGCCAAGTGGGGCAACACCAGGCAACAGGGCCAAAATCAGAGAGGACTGATGGAAGCCCTTCATCCAGGGCAGATATATATGCATGGTTCCCCCTGGGGCTAGCAGGGCATAGCAGAGCTTTGTAAATAGCTGGCTGCCCATAAATACATTGTATAAAGTTTTCTTAATCAAGCTACTTCCACTGTATGCCTGTGATAGAGAGCTCTGGCCAGGAGAGACGAGATGCAGACATCACCAACATCACCTGGAGAGGAGTGAAGTCCCAAATTGAACTTGCCTGTTCTAGTGCTATGGGCTGGTGCCTCCTACCAGGACAATAAACTACCTGGAACACAGAGACCTCCTGTCTCATGGCTTGCAGGTCTCCCATACATCCCCATAGGCTGTGTGTGAGCAAGGCTGGCTCCTGAGCTCTCAGACATCAAAGTGTGTCTTTACATTTCTGGCAAAATTCACAAGATCTGATGAATTTCAAGTAATCATATTGATTTTGGTGAACTCCTCAGGAATAACAAGTAAAACCAAATGAAGATTTGAATGAAGGTATTTCAGAGTTTTCCAAATGAAAGAGGAGGGGACATGTATTTCACAGTGATTTTTGTCCTGCAAATCATTAGCAAATAATGAAAGGGGGAAATTAGGTTGCATAGCAAAGAAGTTATTTGCTTTTACCCAGGTCTGGGGGACTGGGGGAATTTTTTTAATCTTTTTGCAGCATAGAAAATCCACATACTTATTAACAATACTTAAAAACATAGCTGAAATTCCTAGGAAAAAAGCTGCTGTGTGCCTTACCATGGACATTTCAGCTGACTCTACCAGAGGTAAGGGCAGAAGGGTGAGGAACTCCTTTTTTCTTAATGTTCCATATGGAGCTAAATAGGTCTACTTTGGAGGGACAAGAAACACTGCAGAACAACAAATAGCTCAGGCATTTTTAAATACGGCTTAGACATATAGGTTATATTGGGTCAGTAGATCAAAGTCATAGTTTATGATGAGTAAAAGTAAATAAAATGTTGGTCTTGATGATCTTGAAAGTCTTTTCTCACCTTAATGATTTTATGATTCTACTATAAGTAGATGTGAAGCTAAGCAAATAAATCCATGGGGTTCTCAGTAGTCTCAACTGGTACCTATTTTATTAATGAGTTTTAATTTATTCCCATGATTCTCTGGTATTAATAGTTTTTAGGTTGTTGACCTGAAAAATACATGCTTTCCCTCATGCAAAAAGTTGCATAAAGATCTCTATGGCTCCCCAGTTCCACATCTAGAACCTCAACAAAGCCAGTAACACAGAAGCTTAATTAAACTGCAGCATAAGTTTAAATTATTTTACTAAAAGCTGGGACAATGAAATCTCACCAGGTCATTCACATATTCCTCCAGCTCCACGTTCATGTGAATACATGTCCCTTTTTATTGCTATACTTTTTCTCTGCAATGATACATGAAAAGGAAGAAACATGGTAGAGAAAAAGTATATATATATATACAAACATCCTTCTCCCTCGCAGTATTCCCTGCAGTGTAAGGCTAAAAGAGCTATAAAAGCCATAGTAGGCATACCTGACTTTTTTTTCCCCCTTAATTAACAGCATAGTGCCTTGCAACAGAAAACTGAAGCAGGTTTCTGCTGACTTAGCATATGCCTCACAAGGAAGAAATCTACCTGGCAATTATGGCTTTGGTTCTCCCGCCCTGTCTCCTGTTGTTTGTGCAAGACACAAGTACTTCTGCCACAGGCTTCTTCATACAGCTGTCCTGTCAATGCCAGCTTTCATAGGTAATCCATCTAGCTCAGCAGAGTTCAAACAAGACACCTCCCTTTCTTCACTTTAATTAGTGCTTTATTTCAGTCTCCCCTGGGGATGTAGCCATGCTGATTTTTCAAAATTGTCGGTTATTTTTCAAGCACAGAAGAAATGGAAAATGTCCACCTTTGAGATTCTGGATTTGGAAAAACTGCTCTGCTCAGTCTTCTATTCTCAGTCAGTGTTTTAAATGCCCATGGACATCTGTCCAGCTGCAGAAACATATTATGCAACGAATTCTCTAGCTTGGGAAGGAGAAAAAGACAAATCCAGTGAAATTCATTCTTCCTGCAATCTTTTCTGATGTTCTGCACACACAGTACTGTAACTATAGCCAATTTATGCTCTGATTTATGCTGTCATGCCCCACGTACTGCTCAGACCTTTCCAGATGCTGAGCAGTCTCAGCTCAAGTCATGAACCATTTCTTGCTGTGTAGTTGTTTTTTCCTGTACCGTTTGTGCCTGTGGCTTTTGCTGCTCTGGGACCGATGCTGTGGCTTGGCATGACTGAACAGACAGACTGACACCCTCAACATCATGTCACTGTGGCTACAAAACTGGACAAGGCAGACCAGAGTTCACCCATCACTTTTTCAAGAATTCATTAAAAATGTGCACTTTGCAGTGCTGTTAATCAGGCCTGGTATACATGAGCAAGTTAATAAAACCCCGTCAAATAACAGATAAGCCAGACAGGCTGAAACCAAAGGGTTCAGCAAAGCATGGTTGAGTCAGTAAGAACCAAGAACTGCTACACCCTCAATCAGCACTGTCTGATAATATTTTACTTGCTTTGGGTTTCTGTGTTTTAATGAGGAAACAATGGTGTTTTGTAATCCTCACTATTTAAATATGTAACACCACATTATGCTTCTGTAGATTCTCTCTCAAATTGCCTCCTGTGTGTTATGCAAGTCTTGTGGCATCCTTCAAAGGGTGTGAGAGTTTCAGTGAACGTGTTGCATAAAGGTGACCCTAGAGACTTGTTCCCATACCAAGCAAAGAAGAAGTTTTCATTCACCCTATTTAGCAGCTCATAGTGCAAAGGTACAGTTTTCACTTTCCAAGACCCTTAGGAATTGGCTTCTACCAAGCTTCCTTCCTCACTGTCACTGAGATAGGGTGCATCAAAATGGGGGCCCAGGCACAGGTTCCCTTGAAATAATGAAAGGCATGTTGTAGGCTTGGTTTTTCTGACATCAGCACAAATATGAACACAGACCAACACTTAGTTTTGCTACAGGGTTTGGCTAAAATGGTATGATGATTCTTTCACAGTGTTGAAAAATAGAGGCCCAAACAGTGACCTCCCAGTGACACCTCTGATCTCTAGAAAATCATCCTTTCACTTCCTGATTAATCTTTTCTTCCTGGCATGACCACCATGCCACACTTCCAGCCTTGTTCTGCCATGTTTGTGTCAATCCTCGAAGACACAACAATAGGAAAGGCAAAGGACCAGTCCTCTCTTCCTGTCCTCTTCCAATGGGGACTAATCTTCTTTTTCCAATTCAACTTTCTTCCTTCCTTTCTACTGCCAAAATTTTAGCCCCTATATTAGATTACTCTTACCTTTTGTAGGTCTGTGTCTTCTGTTTTGTACCAAGATTCAAACCAATCCAATTTCAAGTGATTTTATGCCAGAAAGGTATGAAATGGCAGATTACTTGATCCATGTGGTTAACAGTATTGATGAGGCTCATCCAGAAAGTGACTTGTCAATGCAAGAAGGCTATGCTGGGGTGTAGACTGGATCTTAGGTTTATGAGGTCCTGGTTGAGTCCTACAAGAACTGCCTGGAACTTTTCTAGTACCTACATGTCTTGCTATCTATATCACCATCACCATAATGCCTCTGCTCCTCCCAATAACAACACTCCCTCTCACTTTGCCTTCCTTGCCAATCTATAAGTAAAGATGGGCTGATAATCTGAAGCAAGACTTTGTATGTGTGTGTGAGTATATGTAAATGGAGGGCAGTTGTAACATCCCTGTGATAAAGCCCATGAATGTTACCTTGTCATACACAGCCCATCAGCTGTACTAAGCAGATGCCACCTGATCTGTGTGTCAGGCCTGTAGGGTGGGATTAAGGGAATTCTCCCACTGATTTCAATACCAGTAAGTAATCCTTGCAACTAAGCTGAAAAGAAACAACCAGCTGCCACACAGTCCAAAGTGTCCTCCCCCTTACAGGAACTGGTGAACCTTATCTAACCATGAGGCTGGTGTGGTTTAGATGTTGTTCTCATGGAGGAGATTTAATGGGGCTTTTAAAAGCCAAAGCAAAGGCAAAGTAATCAAACCATCTCTTCAAAAGGTTAGGTGATCTGCAAACACCAAGTTCATCACACCCACCTAAAATGCTGAGTTATCACACCCATTGTGAGAGCATAAGGTCACTTCTTTCTCAGTGCTCCTTTGGCACTACCTAAGTACTCAGTACTGCTTTTTCTTTTTATTGTTTTTCTCCGTCCAGTATTGTTTAGAGATTTAAAAATTAAATTAATCAGCATCTTGGAGCATAACTTCCAAGGTCGCTTTATTGTGAAATTACACTGTGACTCAGAGAGGCTGTAGATCCACCTTTGAGGCTGGACTGGCTTTGTTATTTTTGTCTGTTGTTTCTTTCCACGCTGGTTTTGCAGCAGGACTTGTAGCCACACAATGCAATGAGCTGAGAAATGGCAGTGCGTCATCCAGGGTGTGGCTGAAGAGCGATGTCGCAAAGAGAGATGGCAAGATTACAGGGAGGATCTGAGCAGGATCCGGAGGAGGGTGAAGAACAAAACGTACTACAACAATAAAAATAACCATTTGTGTATGTAAATCAGGAGACAGGGAGTTCTGCAAAGTCTAATTTACCTACTGGGGGGAAATCAGGGGGAAAAAACCAAAATATTTCAAAAGCACTGGCTGCAGATACAAAGACAGGTGCGTATACAAACAGCCACAATGAGACAAATTCTCACAATATGTAGTTCCAGCGCAGCCAGCAGCCAAGTGCTTTTACAGAATGGCAGCTGTGGGAAGTTACTGTTGTGTCCACTCAAAGAGTGGCATCATTTGAATTTCTTCAGCCAGAAACAAGTACTTCTGTGAGCAATAGAAATTATGTTGCCTGGTTTCCTGTGACTCTGTATTTTGTGGTTGATTATCCGAGGCTAATAAGGGGCAAGAGCTGAATAAAGCTTTTCCTGTGGTCAGGGCATCCTGTGTGGATTCTCCGGGGTCTAATAATACAGTTCACCTTCCTCTTCTGCCCTTCCTTTAATGAGGCACTAATTTGGATATCTGTCTTCTGCACAAGTGCCAGACTTTCTGAAATCTGTCAGAACATTTTATCTGTAAGGACTGTCTGGCAAATGTCTGAAGTTGCCCAGTTTACTGCAAAGCTGCTGTGGCATATATACAAAGATATATCATCATCTAAACCCCATTCTTTAGGAAGTGAGGTTTCAATTTAAAAAAAAAAAATAAATCACACCTTCCCCAAATCATTAACTCATAATCTGCGTGCTTTAGAAACCTAGGACTCAACTCCTGAGAGTTGCTTAGTAGTAATTAAGAAAACAGCATCTTACACCAGAAGCAGCAATCACAGACACAGGTCTTACTGTGGAGGTTCATCAGTTCAACTGTGGCATGGGAAATATAAAAAAATAGTGCTCACCACAAGGGCACCAACAGGAAATACCCCGGGAGCAAAGTGGAGAGGGATGGACCTTTGTGTTTTCATTTAAACAGGAAAGGTAGATGGAAACCAAAATAAATGAAGCTATACTTAAAATAAAAATCACTGTATTCTAGGCCTGCAAAGGTTGTAACACCTGACCTAAGAAAGGGTGGAGATGTTTGGCATAAAGGAAGGGAGGCATGGAATATTGTGGGGTTATCTAGATAAGTTTCATGGAACGAAAATAAACAACCAATATCAGCAAAGGGGTACATGGAATAAGTCAAACAAGAGTCAGGTGGTTTATATATTTTTCAGTGTTCATGAAGAATTGGATCTGCCGGAACAACAGGCTGTCCTGGAAGTGGGCTTTATTTAGCTTCTACTCATGTACCTGTTTATCTGACCTTTGAGGTTACTGGCAAAAGCTCCCATTGATTGAAGCTGGTATTTCTGTGCTGTTTGCACCCTCAGCAGAATGAAATGAGGAGCTGCTGGGCTCAGCGTTGGGGCAGGGAGTGCTGGCAGTTGGCTGTGAAACATTGACGTACCACGGCGAGATGTTTCCCTGTGTACGTGCCACCTGGCAATGCTGCTTTGGGAATACAGCATCATTTTAGAACTGAGGCCAATTCCAAATCTGTTGCAACTCATCCCAAAAACAGTTAATGGGAGCCTGTTCATCAAAGCCCTCCTGCTGTTGTTTAAGAGACACAAGCTTCTAGTTCTCCGCTAATACGAATGTCAAAGTAATTTCAAGAAGAATGTCATGATAGATGACAATTATTACTCCTCAGAGACTTGAAAAATGGTGTGGATATATTTCTGGGCATATGTGTGTAGGAGTACTTTAGGAGACTACAAAAGCTTATCCCTGAAGGTATAGTCCTGCAAAATGTTGACCATTCTGGCTCCACTCCAGCAAAGCACTTAAATATTTGGTGAACTCAGCAAAACTCTCCACATGCTTCAAGCTAACACATCCATAAGCACTTTGTTGGACCAAGCTCAGAGGCTGCACTAGAGCCACACCTTTAAAAAGAGGAATCTCCCGAAGCTAGTCGCTGCCGTCTCTGTGGCTGATGTGGCCGTTTGCTCCCTTACAAACAGCTACCAATCAACATTGGTATTGTCTGGCCTTGCTGAAAGGAAAAACATTTTCAGTGGATTCGGCATTTCACTTCAGTGAAATTTCTCCTAACTGGACAAGCAAGGTGAGAGGGAGGCAGTTTTGCATGCAGTGCTGTCGGGAAAAGATTCCCCTTCGTAGAATCAGCAGTCTCTGGACAGCAATAAATCCACATGCTAAAAAATAAAGCAATTCCTAAAATAAACAATTCAGGCTTCAAACCATACAATAGGCAATTAGTTTGAATAATTGGGTGTAACTCTAGGCAGAGAGAAGCTACAAGACCAGATGTGCATATAAAGCTAAACATAGGCTTTACAGGATCTAATCAAATCAGTCCACCATCTGGAATGAGAAGAAAAATCGTGTGACAGACCTGGTCAATATGAGGAAATGGCACAAATTTCTGGGTAATGAGCTTAAGCTAAATCAATATGTCACATGAGTCAGAAATGGAAGCATCCATGAAATGGATTGCGCTCGTTCAACTAAATCACATCTGATTTTACCAAATTAATACCATTTTCTCCTACAAGCTAGACCTCTGGTGACCTGTCACAAATAACAAGCTGGGAATATTCAGAAACAAGGACATGAAGGTAGAATAGCTCATGGCAGACTAAGGTTCATATACACTCTTGTATCCACACAAAATAAATCTTACCCATCAAATGGCTCATTCCCTGGCAGTTGGTGTGAAACCTCTCCAATCAGGTGTTCACAAGTCAGAGCTGCAGTGAGTGGCTCCTGCTTCATTATAGCTTCCTAGGGAGCCAGGAGCTGCAGCAAAGGCTGGGAACAGAGGAAATGGTCTGCATGGTGGTAAACCCCAAGCTCAGAGTTGGCCACTGCTAGAGAAGGAGTGTTCAGTGGGCTGAGCTGAGGCCTCTGGTGGTTTGGAAACCCTGGGCTGGGATATTGTGTTTGCATGGCCACAGCAGCTCTGGCCCCAAATGTGGTTGACTTTGCTTTGCGGTGTCAGCTGGAAAATATCACAACACCCATGCACAGCCCCTGGGAATGTCCTTGCTTACCTCTTGTGTTCCACTGGGATTTGACAGCTCTTGGTCGTCCATGCTTAGGTTTGCAGTTTGTTGTGGGATAAGGACCGTATATCAAGGAGAGGATGTCTGGATGTCTTGTGGGGCTTCCAGAACCAAAGCACCCATCACAGAGGGGCTCCAATACCAGGGGACAGGGCTCAACTACACAGTGTCTCTTCCATCCTCTGCTCTTGCTGTGACACCTTGGGCTGTCCTGTGGGCAGAGCTTTGTAGCTTTCTGCATCTGAGTGAGGCAAGCAGGAAGCCAAAGTCAATCCAGCTTAACCAAAAGCAGAACTTGCTGTTGCTCCATGACATCTTGATTGGTAACACAAATTGGGCTGTCTCCTCTCCCTCCTCCATTTCATGCTGCATCCCCGGTACCAGCAGCCCAGACATGTTGCAGACAACTGCACAAAGGCTGCACAGCTCAGCCACGTTGATCAGCCCATGTAGGACTGCTTCAGGGAGGGAGAGAGCAGAGCCTTAAGGAGGTGACGGCAACTTGATTTGATTTATGGGGTTTAGCTTTTGATACAAAGCTTCACTGACTTAGCAACATATGAGCATGTTTGTGGGTTTACACATCTACTCCAGTGCTCCAGCAGACCATCCTCCCTTTCTGCTACTCCTCTGGAAATAGTTCAAGTCAGTGCGTTGTGCACATAATTGATACTGGCATTCCCAGCCTCCAGAAATCATATTAAAAAGATAGACAAAACCTGGGAGGAGGGATTTTTCTGGCCTAAAGTGAGAGGATTTGGAGGAGACCATGTGGCTACTCCAACTGAGTTTTCCACACATGCATTTTGTTTATGGTGTGTGTGTGCACAACATGTCAGAGAAAAAAAAAAAAAAAAGCTCTCAGCAGAGTTAGGAATCTGTCCAGCATGTGGCAAATCCCCAGCATGATCTAACCCTCCTCCTCCATCCGGCTGCCATTCCTAGGATCCTTCTCCACAAGACACTTCTGCAACAGGAGAAAGCCAAGGTAAAAAAAAGAAGTATTTAGGAAACACCAGCTTTCACAAACCGGGGCTCAAAATTATCCTCAGACAGTGCATAGGTGTTGAAAGGCAACCTGGTGCTCAAGGTGAAGGGCAGGGACACCTTGTGTCCCATGGGTTCAGTGGCTTCATGGCTTGCTGTGACTCACTGGAGCTGGTTGCAGGGCATTTTCTTTGTCCAACAGTCCTACATGTCACCATGGAGTCCAACCCCCTTTCAGATGGAGGGTGCTGTTAAAATGAATACACATTTCAACACTCCTTCATTTCACCTCACAGTCCCAATAACAGTGTAATATTTTAAGCTGCTTTTGCAAGTCTCCTTTCTACAGGGCAGTTGAAAGTACATAAAAGCATTTTAACAATTTTATAGATCATCTCTGGAGCACTATTGTGGTGTAGGAGAACCGAAGTTCTGTTGCCATTTCCCCGTGGACAGCTGCCAAACTCACCTGTCTCCACCAAGCCTTGGAGGGTCATATCACATCTCTCTGGAAACTCTGCATCCAGCTCTGGATGGTTTCTCACTTTACTCATCTGAAAAACATGTTGCTCAATTTAACCCTTTGTCAGCACACTTGCCTGAGTGTGTTACTCAAAACCGGTAACTCCTTCTGTTTGGGTTTAGGAAAAGTTGATAGCTGCCAGGTGAGTTTGGAGAAACCAGGACCCTCCTGTGGAAAAAACTTAACCCACCCGAAAATTCTTCTAGCCCTGCAAGTCATCCTACTGACTTCAGCCAAGCCTTGAAGCATCCACAGCTCTTTTTGTGACTCCTTTATCACACTTAACCAGCCTCCAAATTTGACTCTTTTTTAATGCCCTCCAGTTCAACAAGTTGCTTAAGAATTTAGTCTTGACCAAAGTTTTGAGTCTAGTTGTATGTTTGCAAGTAAGGCATATTTTAGAGCATCTGAAGCCAAAAAGTAGTGGCTTGAGTCTGTGTATAAAATACAAAGCCAAGGATTAGAACAGATCTGCCACTGACCACACCTTCTTTTGGGTCACCTAATTTTGCAGAGTTCTGCTTCTAATATCAAAAATTATCACTGAAACCCTCCCAGGTCTACGGTTGACACAGGAGAGCTTAGCAGTTTTATTTGTTGACATTCAGGAAATATTTGCTGATCTTCATGTGGAAGGTGGGACAGAAGTGTAGTGTAATCTACACCCTTGTGTACAAATTTCTCATTTGCCACCCCAACAAATGAATATTTACATTCTCCACCCTCCTTTTCTCCTGGAAAGAAAAGTGCATAAAACTATTCCCTGCTACATTCTTTAACCGAGTTGGCAAAATACAGAGAAATACAGCAAGTTTAAATAATATGGAATATGCAGGCATAGCTTATCTAAGATCAAGTGTGCAGATCAAAATCCACAAAGCCTTACAAAAGAAAGCCCCAAAAGATCTTTCATCCACCTGATCCCATTTCCCTGCCTACACCTCTTTTTAGCTTATTGCAATATATTAGTTCTGCTTTAGTTTCTGCTCTGCAGCAACATTTCTGCTTAAGAAAGATTCTGTTGAGTCATTACCAGCATCAGCCAAACAGGCTTTTCAAGAATGGAGGAGAAAATAAAGGCTGTGGTTTTTAAATTAATTCCATGCTGCTTAACCCTTAAACCACTGGTGACTTCCAGACTTTCAACCAAGTGAATGCTGAGCAGAATATGTAGCTGTTGTGCCCAAGATGAGAACACTGTTGGTGCTTCTGTGGGTGATCAACTGCTCAGGCCACACGCCTGAAAACATTGGGGCAGAAATCACAGTAAATGTCTGTGTTGTCTAACCCATGTCCTAAACACTCCCTTCTTGCTGCTTGAAAATACTGCCTCACACCACACCCACACCAAAGCAGAGGCAGGGAGAGGGGCTTTTCTGCTAGAAGGTAGCGGTCATAAAAGGAGAAATGGAAAAGAGACCAGCACATCTCGCCCTCTTTGACGTAGGAGAGATACTCCACTCCTCCTTCCTCCAGCAGGTTGTAGTATATAGGAGAGAATAGTGGTTGCCAAATAGATACAACTTGAATAAGCTCCTGGTACCTTGAGGTTTGAGGGGCCCCCAGGGGAGCCGACGCTTTCAGAGAGAAAAGACAGAGGAGGCAAAAGCGGATAAGGTGACTTTCTTTGCCTTGGTGTTTGAAGCAATCTCAGCCTGCTAAGCTTTCAGTCCATGCTGCCAGTGGCTATTTCCAGAGTTATCTTTGCATGGAGAAAGGCTGGAATCCTTCTCTCTCTCATTCTCTCTGTCTCCCTTTTTAATGGAAGCTCAGTTTAGATCTGATATCACTCTAAAAGGTTTGCTATCAAAGTTTATTAGACCCACTGGGACAGATCACAATTTGCAGAGGCTCACAGTTTCATGGCAGATAACTGTAAAGTGAACCATTCAATGTTCTTCAAAATGCTCATTTTTCCTGGGCTCATCTATAACACAAAGCTGCACTGTATTCAAGGACCATTAGAAGCACTCCCAGTTGATTACATGATGCTGGCCATAATTTTGCCTTTGGAGCAAAGTAAAGGAGTCAGCAGCCCCCAGCCTGTCCTGCTGGGTGACGGTAAGGCAAGTGAGATGCTATTTGCAGTGAATAATAATAACAGCTAAAAAAGAATCCTGTACCTACGGACTACGCCTGAGAAATTTCATCTGGAAGGCAAAGATATGAAAGGAGGGATTAGCACATGAGGTTTCCTATAGAATGGTTGCTCTTTTTTTTTTTTTCAAATGAAGTCAGTGGTATTATTATGTGGTTTTTAATAGGCTGTCCTCCTCAAAATGCATGGGAATAAACACCGTATCTGGTAGGATCTCTGACTGTAACATGTATCACAGCAGCATCTATTTACAGTGTGAAGGGAGGGGAGCTGTTTCATTTCCCAAGACAGTAATGGAAAGCATGATGTCCTGCAACTGAGGGTGGTGAAGACTGGGAGAGGTACTGGGAAAAAAACATTCACAATAAACTGAAGAGTGAAAGAGAGTTTCAGGGCAGATATTTGCATGATGTATCATCAACAACCCTGGGAAATGGCTGAGAGACAAGATGGTTGATTCAAGCGGTCAAGTCCTTGGGCCAGCACAGTCCTGTCCTTCTGCTCCCACTTCACATGGCCTCACATCCTTCCCTGTGACTTTGTAGTGTCATCTGGTCTAGAGCAGCAGGCTGGGGAAAACTCAGAGGAGCTGGAGGTTCTCAGATGCCCGTGTTCCCCACCAGCCATTATCCAGAGCTTTTGGCCTATGAATGCCTTTCACCAGAAACATGTGCTCAATATGTTTTGTGATTCCTTAACAGGTCATGCAGATGGACCAGAAGCTAGATGATATCCTCAACACACTTCAGACTCAACTGGGGGACCAGCCACAGGCACAGATGCCAGGGCCAGCCACCCCACCTGTCAGACATCTACAGACAACCTCAGATTCCCCCCCAGTGGACCGGAAAATTTGAAAGCTGGTGGAAAGCCACGTCACCCTCTCATTCTTTTACATCCGGTTATTTTTAAGTCTTGGTGTCTTCGGCTGTGTCGTGGGTGAAATGAAATATTCTGCTGTAGTAGATTAAATAAAAAGAAAAAAAAAAAGGGAGAGAAAGACAGAAGAAACATCAAGAAGCCAGTCACGACCTTAGGAGAGCACATAAGTTTTGCACCTGTTTTATTAGCCATCATTAGCTAACCTCTGCCAGCCCACAGCAGTCCCATCCAGATAGCCCCATTTAGGCTGAGCACACAAACACAGGGCACGCTGTCGAGGTAGGCATCCCAGCCAGGGTTAGGATGACCCGTTTGTGGGCACGGAAGGGGAAAAGAACTGTTCTTTTGGCATTTAATCACTAAGTTAAGTGCTCACAGCATGCCCGAAAGGGGGAAAAGAGCCAGCATTTGAACATGAAACAAATGGAAATCAGTGAACAGGAAAATTAAACAGCATGTTTTGACTTCTACCAAGCAGTGAGGATCATAAGAAGGCCAGATTTATATGCTAGTGTGAATGACAAAGTAAAGACAACAGGCTACTGATTAAAAATATGGAAGTGTACACAGCCTGGTTGACATATGAAAGACTGAAGCAAAGACTTCAGCTAATTAAAGCAAAGAGTTGCAAATGAGACGAGATGCGTGTTGGAACAGACAGGCAAGAGATAGTATCTGCGTAGGCTTAGTGCACAAGAACACTGTAATAGCTATCAGCTACGGCTGATGACTGTTATGCAAAATGTTCTCAAGCTTTTACCTTTATTCAGCAGCGGTTGTTGACTCCAGTTGCCTTAATTTTAACATAAGAAACCTTTATGGTAATTGGCTGTGAAGTACATTCGTATCTGTAAAGCTGGGTTCAAGCCACTGAGTAGCAGGGTGCTGCAGGAGGGCTGCAGCTGTGATTGAGAGTGGCAGGGTTTCTTAAAGAAAACAGAAATGCACAGGCTGTTGATGAAAGTTAATCGCTGTTAAAATAAACTGCTGTATATAATTTTAAATGCTAGGTTTATTTTTTGCCTTGTAATCTGGTTTTAAATCGAGTGCATACGCTGGCTGATGTACTGTTGTTGAGGAATACTTTTGGCCCAGGTGGCTCCGCTCGCAGACTGCAGACTGAGATGCAGATTGAGCTCTGGGTGGAAGCCCGAGACAAGAGGCCGTGAACTGCCCACCCTCTGCATAATAAAGGGCATGAAGGTGGGTGACGCCAGCCAGGTAGATGGGCGCAGAGGTGGAACAGGAGCCAAAATGTTCGGAAGAGCGAAACTTGAGTGCGGGTGGACTGTGAGGGGACAACCCAGAGGTTCTTTCGCTGGGGATCCTCCTCGGAGGCACCAGGTCGGGCTGTTTCTGTGTTGTTGGGCCACGAATAAATGGCTTTATGAAACTAGACATCTGCTATGGGAAAGCTGCGGTCAAACCAGCAAGGAAAGCTGCTCTAGCTGTGTGTGTGGTGTGTGGGGAGCCAAGAGGGGACCCGTCGGTCACTGGAGATGTCCACGGTGAAGGAGCTTTGGTCCCTGCAGTGAAAGGCTCTGTCCTTGTGAATGTGACTTCCAGAGTCTGGTGAATGGTCAGAGTGGGAAGTTTCCCTAACACTGTGAAAGGGATCTTACCTGGCACTTCAGTAAAGGGACAATACAACACTGTTGCTAAATACCTTAAAAATAAACCAAGCTAAAAAAGGGTGCAGTGTTATTTACCTGAGTCTTTTTAATATATTTGCATAACCAACAATTTGAATGAGCAGAAGTCTGCAGAGCAAAGACCTGATTCCTGGGAAATCCTAAATATATTCTATTCCCACTCATATCCATAAAAGCAAAGCCTGCCCTGCATTTAAAAGCAACCTGAAAGACTGGTCCCTTAATAAGAATTTATTTGGACAAATGAGTGGCCCATTTCAATGTAATCAAATTAGTTTCTAACTATTACCTGTCCCTTTAAAATTCTCATGTTTATGTGTCTGGGAATTCAAGCTCAGAAAGAGCACAATGAGACTGATTCCAATCTTTAGATTGCAGGCGTGTCTTAGACAGAATATTAATGATGTGTGAGAGGCAATAAAAAAAAAAGCAATGTGGTTTTAATTAAATCAGCTGACGAGCCGGCCGTTCCATCTTGTCTGATCACTACAGAGTTACTGAACATAACCAAATGCAGCATATAACATGGAAAAATGGTAAATAACCACTATTAGAGCATTGAGACACTCCTGGCTTTCAGGGTAAATAACCACTATTAGAGCATTGAGACACTCCTGGCTTTCAGTCAGGGTCATGGGTTTTTGCAGTGGTCCTTCATAAAACATCACTGACATTGGCCAGTCAGAAGTAAATGGGCAACTGAACACCAAAGGTAAGAATCTTTTCATCACCCAGAGGTGGAAAAAAATCTCCCTGGAGATTCCTTTGCCACAGAGGTTCAGAAGATGAGCAGTGCAGCTTTCAGCAGAAGGACTCAAGGACTGCTGTGGCCAACACAAAGTGACCCTTCTAGTACACTGCAGGTATTTGTGTGGGTGGACCAAGGAACTCAACAGTATTTTACTTATTACTGAGTCTCAATAGTAGTCTTCAGGCACCATACATACAGTAACACCTACGGCTCTGAAGTGACAGGAAAAACCAGTTAAATAGAATACTAGTGGTCTCAGCTAAGGAAAGTGTCAGAAGGGATGAGTGGCTGCAACAAAAAGATAAAGATATACACAGTGATGCCTTAAGAAAAATAGAATGTGTGTGTGTGTGTGTGTGTGTGTGTGTGTGTGTGCACGTCTGGTTTTTTAAAACACAAGCCAAGGTTTCCCCAGCAAGTCTTCAGTAAGGCCAGAGCCTGAGCCTTTAAAGGTTTTAAAATCCAGCAGTGCTGGCCATACATCTGCTTTACAGCTGGCACTGTGGACACCGCAGTGTGGCAGAACACATTCAGACAGCACGACTGCAACAATCCCTGTTGCTAAAATAGAGAGATAAGGGTGTGGCCTGAACAAATTGCAGTGAGGAAGGAAGAAGACTGTTGGGAGACACCCATTTTCAGACCATATGATGAGATTAATGGTAAAAACGTACAAACAACATAGATTAGCCATACTTAAGCAAATAGGTATCCACGCCAAGAGTCGCAAGCTGACAAAATCTTTCTGATGGCCCAGGGGTAAAAGTACACAGAATTACCACTGATGTGGCCACCTGGCCTTCCTAACCCTTCTTCTGAGCACAGGTAGCTCTGTATAGTGAGCAAACTGCATATTACTAATATGTATATTTACACGTGCTTTTGTTGAACTTTGTGAGGTTCCCATAGGCTCACTCCTCAAGCCTGTCAAGGTCCCTCTGGATGGCATCCCTCCCCTCAAGCCTATCAGCTGCTGTCATCTGCAAACCTGCTGCGGATCCACTTGATCCCACTGTCTGGGGCACGAATGAAGATGTTAAATTGTGTTTGTCCCAGTATAGACCCTTGAGGGACACCACTCAATGGAACCACTGGTTTCAATTTTGACAGTGATCTCTTAACTGAAACCCTTTGGATGCAACTATCCAGACAATTTCTTGTACATCTAATATTCCATCGATATCTCTCCAATTCTGAGGAAATAATGTCATGGGGGAGTCTATCAAAGGCCTCACAGGAGCCCACGTAAATTACATCAGTTGTCACTCTGTTGCAGAAGACCACTAGATTAGTCAGGCATGATTTGCCCTTGCTGAGGCCACGTTCACTCTCTCTAATCACCTCCTTGTATTCCATATGATTTACCATAACTTCTAGGAACATCTGTTCATGATCTCACTGGGCATTAAGGTGAGGCTGACTGGTCAGCAGTCACCAGGGTCCTCCTTATTACCCCTTGTAAAATTGAGTGTGGTATCAAGTGTTCCCTCATGGCGATGGCTTTAACACAAGGCAGAAAGCATTGCTAGGGAGGTCCATGTGTGTGTGTTTATCTCCATTCATCTCCGTTTTACTAACATTAGTGCATTAATCCTATTCATTTCTCCTTGGTGAGAGTCCAGCTACTGACCAAGGTATATTCAGCAAGCTCACTCTTACAGCACCTCATCAGTAAAATAGTCACAAAGCCATAAATATGACCCAGTGAAATTATTAGCACTGTGCAGCCAGGTCTCCTATTGTCCCATATTGTCTTTGATTCAGAAAAGAGACATAGACCAGGGAATCAAGGTCTCTCAAGGCCACAGTATCAGCAGGAGCAGCTGTCAGGAATGCAGTTTACCAAAGCATCAAAAGACAAGAGTACAGGAGATCAAGTAGAGATTAGCTATTTATTTTCAAAAAGATCACATAGTTTTCTACCTGATCCAATTTCATTGTGGAAGATACTTGGTGTCCTCCCTTACCAGAGACATAAACACCAACCAAAACAAGATTTTCCACATTCCTTTTAATAATGCATGGCATCCTGAAGTCTGCTCTCTGCCTATGATGATGCAAGATGCACAGAAGTCATTACAACAAAGCCCGAGGGGATTATTTTCTCATTTCCATAATTACACAGTCAGTAATAATATCACGAACCAATCTTATCTCAAAACATGTACTCAGATCTTTAATGATGATATTTCTTAAGTGTTGTGTGGGATTAAAGTCCTGTGTATCAAAAGGCTGCAGCAGTGAGAGAGATTAAAAGTTCAGCTTTCATCAGCTGTGGGTTTTCATTCCTGAGGAAAGGTAACTGTGCCCCCAAAACAGATGATAGGGGTTACAGATCAGAAATCTGCTGCCTCATCTGGAACATTATCTCTGGAGAATAAAAAGTGAGAAAAGACTCCCCAGACACAGCTTTCCACGTCAGAAGTGGTTCTGTCCAGCAGCCCTGGATGTTTTCCATCCAGCTGCCTTCCTCTAGGATCACTGGATAATCCTGTGCTGTAATTCCCTCCAATTTCAGAAGGGCCACAATGACTAAATTCCCACCTCACCAGTTATCAGAATGAGCAGAATTATTTTGGTGCCTCGTCTCACTGATGTTTTGAACCTAAGCCCTGAAGGGTCTGCACTCACAAATACATTTAGGATGTGCTGTATCTCCCAGAGCCCTAAATGGCAGAGCTCATTCAGCACTCTTCTGAACAGTCTGAGCAACATGTCTAAAAAGAAAACCATGCTTTATGGAGTCATATGCCACCAGGGGAAGAATCCTGAACATACAAATTGTGTTGTTCAGTATTCTGAAGGAGTACATCGTACTGCAATTGTAATGGCCCAAGAAAAGCCTGGTGAAGGGCCAGGTGTAGATCTTTCTCAGACAACATTTTTAGCTTCAGCAGAGCCCATCCAGCAAAACTAAACAAAATGGTATTTTGCTGTCTCTGTGGTAGGAAAAGATTTTACTTCCTCTCAGCCTGCCTGGAAAGCAACCTCTTTCCTTAGTTAAAGCCACCTCTACTCTTAGTCAAGAGACAGTCAAAAGTAGATGGAAATACTCAGAAAGAGAGCAAAAAGTCTAATTAACTAATGTTCATTATCCCTTTTCCCGTATTCTTTTCTAACCCCCAGAGGATCACAAGCTCTGAATTCTTTTATGTTACTGGTCTAGGGATGTGCATATGCTTTCTTCAGCTCTCTCTCCATCATCCAGCAAACAGAGCCTGTCAGACACGAAAGAGTGAAACAGCAAAGAGCATCTTCTCTGCAGTGAGCTGTTCTGCCAAAACGTTTACTATGTTGTGTTTAGCCCTCATTATGGTTTACAGTGGCTCCCAAATGACTCCGTAAAAGTACAATGTCTCTGCTTAGATTCCTGGCTGAAAACCCGTTTGTCTTGGGGTTTGGATTTGGTACATGTGGGTTTGTGAACAGAATTTTAACTCATCTTCATTATGCTATTTGATCTCTGCCTGGGATGAGTGGAAGGGACCGACCCAACAGGAGCAGTGAGGGGAAGGGGATTTTTTGAACTCTGTGATTAATGTAACTGCTGTGTCTTGTCTGCCCAATCAGACAGGCAAAGGTTGTTCTTTGTTTGAATCATAATTTTCAAGAACAATGCCTTGAAGCATTTGCCTGAGACTCACCTCAGCCTTAGAGGGGAAAGAAAATTCACATTTCAAAAATACCTGTCGAGTATTACTTATGCTTAGCTAAAATGCAGCTTTTCTTCTTTACTTCCATTTACCTTGGATTGTCACATCTTTTTTTAGGAGAGCCTAAACATAGCTGAACATAGTAGCATTTTCCACTTACTTTACCCAAGGACCAATCTACACTGTCCTCAGTGTTTCAAATAAAGCAACATCTGGCCAACTCATAGGCTATAGATGACCCTCTCCAAAAAGGTCTAAGAAGCTCTTTTCTTTGCCAAAAGATGAAAGAAATGCTCAATAAAGCAGGCCCTGAGAGATGGAAATGCTTACAGCAGAATAAGCACAGCTCTGGATGTCCATGAGCTCCGCTTGCTGCCAAAATATTCAGAGTCCTTGAGAAAGAGAAGAGATAGGAATGGGCTCTGGCCACATCTCCTGGCTTCTGCTTTAAGTGAGCAATGATTTGCTTAAGGCTAGCCCAGCTTGTAGTTCAGTTATCTCTGACACCACAAGTGATGTGACAGCAGACAAGGGCAGTGTGTCAGTCCCTCTCTGCCCACAGCTTTCCCTGTGTCATTGTCCGCAGTGTAACACAAAATTACTCTGCTCCTGAAGTTTGGTGGCTAAGGAGGCTTCACAAGTAGGTTCTGAGTTTTCATCCAAATTAACCCAGTCCTACTTATAGGGAGAAGTTTATATGATTTCTGACACAGAGTTAGATCCATCCCATGCTGGTCTCTAGGGTCCTTCAGTGTTTGTAGTGGCTGGGGTTTTTATCATCAAGGTAAGGGGGAAGGGGGACTACTCATGTACTATTCCTGCAGAAGAAGAACAATTGTCTGATGCAGCGTCCTCATTCGTTTTGTTTTCCTTTCTGAGAATTTTCCCTTTTGTGAAACACTAAACATTTCACTTCTTCCAATCTAAACAAATGATCCTGCCAGCTACTGATTTTTTCCTCCTTTCTGCTTCTAATTGTTGGTATTGTAAGTAGGAGTTTCCATTTGTTTGATAGCAGGTCAGGAGGCCAAGAAGAGCTAGGGACAGCTCCTGTGACACGTCACTACCGTGCCAAACTCTTCAGTTTGGCTACACTACGAGTGTCGTCACTCTTGGGCTGCACCAACCCCACTGGCCAACTTGGTCCAGATTGCTGCTTTGGTTGGAGATTAGCAGAGCATGGAAAGAGACCAACAAAGTCTCCATCTCCACAGCCACGTATGTCCCTTTTCCTCTCCTGATGCATTCTCTCACCTTTATTATTCTGGACGAAGGGATGGAGTCTGTTATTAGCAAGTTTGCGGATGACACCAAGCTGGGGATAAATGTC
>WEKX01009296.1:664249-714575 GCA_013390025.1 Pitta sordida | reverse complement strand
ACGGGTGATAGGTTGGACTTGATGATCTCTATGGTCTTTTCCAACCTTACTGATTCTGTGATTATCATGTTTTTCCCCACACAACAGTCCAGTTAAGCCTGTATTCCAGATAAGGCATTGCATTAGGAAAGCAGACAATAAACTTCAGCATCAGCCAAGATCTAGTGCAAAGGGCTGCAGCTGACAGTCATTCCTCTCCATAGGTTTACACAGAAGAGCATTAGAGACAAGAATGGAAGTTTCTGGATATGGAGACTACCGAAAGGTTACGTATTTGATGGGTATGTGCTCAGAGCAGGCTAAATTCAACGCAGGTATGAACCTAATGGAGTCATAGACTTACACCACACATGAATTTGGCTTGATCTCGCTTACAGTGTCTCTGAATAAACAGTTGGTAGGATAAAAATATACCCTAGTTTTACTAACCTTACTGGAGCTCTAAATTAGAGTTAAATTTTTTGCAGTGGTCTGCAAAACTCATATATTACAGTGGCAGATAGTTTTCAACACAGAAAATGCATGAGTTTAGACACAAATAGAGACAGACATGATGCAGGTGCCTAGTGACTGATCTGTTTTGTGAATGGCATTACTTTGGGTGGCTTCTCAGATCCCTGAGCTTCCTTTTGAGTTTAAGGTATGAATAAACCCAAAGCTAAAAACTGCAATTGGAGCAGAACTTGCATATGCTGCCAGACTTGGAACATAGTCTGAGAAGGTTGCTCTGTGTTCAGTGCTAAATTAAAATGGTAAATTACTGAAAATATGTCAGTAATTATCAGGTGGAAAAAAGCTCCCAAATTATTTGGGGCTTGCCCATGTACCTATTTTGCAAAAACAACATCATTTTCACTGACAACATTTTGTGTGAAGCTGAAAATTAAGGTGACAGCGAAACTGTTGAATAAGCATAAAAGCAGCTTATCCCCTTCAAGCATAAATAGCTGAAGGAGTGGTTTATGGCAAGGAATCACCTACGACAATCATGCTCTTTCATGTTCTGGGATGGAGCTGCTCTGTGCACTCCCCTCTCCACGCAGCCTGCTCTCTGGTTTGAGTGGAATTGTGTCTGTGGCCCTCAGCAGGCAGTTCTGTTTGACGTAAATAGTTTGGAGAAGCACTGTGACCCTGGAGCCACAGGTTACTGGAAAAGAAAGAGCAGGCTGAGGTTGCACAGCTTCTTCTGTCCGCTCCTGACATAATCTGGAGCTGGGAGCGAGGGTATATGAGGGTTTCCTGCTTGGTCTGAGAAGGGGAGATGCCCAGGGGGGATAATGAGTCCAGCAGAGAGCACAGTCTCACTGAGGAGAACCCAGTCCCACAGGACTCAAGCCAGACTAGCAAAGCAGGTTCAACCAAGAGTCTCAATCACCTGCCAAGTCCATGGTGGTAAAAAACAAGGGAGGGAGGTTGAGCTGGGAAGTCAAGGCACAGGCTCGGGCTCCAGATCAGTGAAATAGCATAGCTCAGGCAGGCACCAACAAAGAGAACCCCTCAGCTTAAATGCAACTCTCAGGCAGAGCAGGGGACCTGGGGGCATCCTCCAGGCCTCTCCGGACTGCAGCTCCTATCAGCAAAATCCTGGGAAACATGCTATGTGTCTTTACCACCACCACTGTCCTGCACACCTGGCAAGCTATGACACGGTGCTGGGGGACAGGTCAGGAGTGCTGAGCCAGAGGACCACCTGCTCCCCCTGCCACAAGCAGCATCATCCTCTCCCTCAGGGGCTTGTGTGTAGGTCTTGTGAACTCAGCAGCACTATGGAACTAGAGTTACAGATTTCCTGCAAGGAAAAAAAACTTGAAACAAAAGGATTATAAAAGTAGCTGGCAACTTGGAAAAATGCATACAAAAGAGGCAGGGGAATTGAATGAATAAAAAGCCACCCTACCCCCAGATACCAGCAAGGTAAACAGTGGAAAGGCTGGAGTGCTGAAATGATCAAATGGCTTTGCTTTCATAAAGTGATCTTTTTTTTCCAGACTTTTGGTTCTGTTTTTCTTCTTTATCTCTCCCCAGCAGTCGCTGACAGATGACCTTTAAAGCCCGGGAGAGCTGCACCAGCAGGTGATTTACTAACAGCTGTGCCAGTCAGCAAACTAGAGGAGGGCAGAGGTCGTCACCAGCCGGGGCTGCCTGGCCAATTCAAGGATGGGATCTAATTAAAGAAAGATGCATTACTACATGTTTTATTGATTTGTGTACATGCACACGCGAGCCTTTTCTTTTTTTTTTCCCTCCCTCTCCCTGCACCTGGACATTTCATCCTGGATGTGTCAGCCCCACCGCCTTGTCCCCCAAGGATGCCGCTCCCTGAAATCCCATCTCACGCTTGCAGACCGGCCTGGGAACAGGTGGGGAGGAGGCAAGGGGAGGGGAACTCAGCAGCTGACAGCACACGGCATCCCTGCTTGTCCCTCAATATTCATGGGGTGCTGGGTGGGTATTTGCGGGGGTGCTGGTTTTTGTTTCTCCCCCTGCCCTTCTTCCAGGTGATTCATAAGGAGAGAGGGGAAAAAGGCAATAAAAGGACAAGTTACAGTCTTGTCTTTTTGTCTAGGAGTGAGGGCTTGTCCACTAAAGACAGTGGGCATTTTTGGAGCAGCAAAATGCAGAGTAGAAGGACAGAGTAAAAGTTCCATAGCTCTGTATTCACAAGTGTCATTCATTATTTTCACTCAGGCACTTAATCCTATTTTTTTATTGCTAACTGAGACTTTTATTATAACTGTTATTTTGTTGTTATATTTATCAGATTTTTAAAAATATGATAATCACACATAAACAAACTTCCATTCAAATTAGAACTTGAAAGTAACAAGTCTTTAAGGACACGGAGCTAAAATGTGGACATACAAGTAAGCAAGATCAGTACTGAGCAGACTGAAGTTGCTACACTTTTATTAAGACCTGAATCCCATTGGGAAAAGGTACCTGCAAATCATGGGACCTCAGGAGAGGAAAGAGAGACCACTTTTCCCAAAGAGTTCAATGCAGAGGATGCTGACCTGTGCTGGGACACAAATAGCACAAGAGGGATGGACACACACCAAGGACTTCTGCAAATCAGATCATGCAGTAACTTCAAATACATTAGACAATACTTCTGGGTGGGGCCTCTCCAGATCTCATCTGAAGTTAGGAGAGAGCCTGCCGTCTTAATGCGATGATATTTAGGTACGTGTGGTATCCATTACGTTGGTTGATTTCATTAGCCTGAAATGGCTGGCTAATAAATTTGCAGAACACTGCAAGAGCTCCAGTCCAAGAGGTCTTTTGTACAAGGACAAGAAAAACATAACCTTAACGAAATACTACGTGAATTTTTAAGGTAGTATCTGATAAAATTGGTTTTCTAGTTGACTTTCTCAACTTGTGAGTTTAAAAAGTGCAGTTTAAAAATCGTCTCACTTCTGCCTGGCTAAGGCCATGACTTTGAGAAAAGCTTCAGATTTGCTGTCAAGTCTTTCAGTGATGAATAATCTGATGTTCTAGTGATGAAATTAGTCATTCATAAAATAAATAAGATTTTGTGCCCAAATTTGTCCAAAGGCATTTTTCAGTCACAGAATCTTACAGGAAGGGGTAAGAGAAATTAAAAGTAAATCATCTTACTCCTTTTCAAAAGTCACTGGCCTTACAGATGTTTCTACTAAATCACTTTTCCGTCTTCCCTTCCATGGAGCTTCTGATGACTCGCGAGGTAAGGCAGATTTCCTAGGCTTCAGATGTCTTGGTGAGCTCTTTTCTGAACCCTTTCCAATTTTCCAGTCTCTTTTCTCTGCCTTGCTGGTCTCTTTCCAAGAGATGGTGGTTGTCATTGGGCTGGAAATTCCTGCAACAGGTTAGGTTTATATGGACCCAGATGCCTTAGGCACAGCTGCCAAATGTCACTTAAAAGTGTTCTCTAAAGCTAAGCACCCAGGCTCAGGTATCCAGTTGTGATGCATTCACGTCCTAGTGGGGTTCACATGGCTTCTGCAAAATGCAAGAATAAGCAGCCACATGAACCAAAGACAAAGGAGGTTTCCAAGTAGTCAAGGATCTGTGGGTTCTCATTTCCCTTTCACTCTGGTTTCTACCTTTTTGGTTTCATACCCATACATTGATGGAAGCCATTTTCTGTATTCTACAGCCCTAACTTGAGGCTAATTCTTTCCAAAAATGGGTGGTTTTGGTGTAGCAGACTGGCCTGGAATGTCTAGATCTAAACTAATTACACATCCCTCACAGACTTCCCGTCAACCCGCCAAAACTGGGATGCCTGTGTCTGACCGAGCCCCTCAGCACAGCCAAGGCATCTGCATGCCCAGCTCCCTTTAAAATGCACAGGAAATAAATATCCAACATCACTATGCGACTTTGAAAATCCCCCTGCAATCTCTAAGCCTGACTTCCCAACTGTAAAACAGGAATAACAGCAATTCCTACCCCATATCTGCTTTATCAGTCTTGTCTATGCAGACCACAAATTCTATGAGACATGAACTGGCTGCTACTAAATATAGGTACAATGTCTAGCACAGTTTTTATTAGAGCCCCTAGGCACTACAGCTCCATAAATATCCATGTTGACTTTTTCCAGATTAAGAACACATCAATGGGAGCTTTGCTTGAGTAAGAACTGCAGGATCTGGCACTGGTGCTCTTAAGCCCTAATAGGAATGAGAGAGTCTGAAGCCTCTTCCAGCCTCATTCAGTGGTATCAATGCTTTTAATACCAAGTTAGCTGTTGTGACATAAAGGCTATGTTTCTCTCGATGCTGTTTCTTGGAACTGAAGAGCCCTCCTGAAGTTTTAATTTTCTTTACTGAAAAGCCCTGCTATGGTAAATCATCAACTCACCAAATTTATAGGAGGCACAGCACTTGGTATGTCACGTCTCTGAGCCCAGCCTACTGATTCATTTACTTATGCTTTTGTTCTTTTGCTTTGTAGTTCTCTTGATTTCAGCAACTGTCTATCATTTTCATGTGGCTTGCTGGCTAGAATGCCCCCTACTATTCCAATAATCATTGCCCTGCTAGAGTGTTTATTACTGACGGGATGGCTGCACAGACTGGTAAAATGACCTGAGCTGTATGAATTTTCCCTCAAGTCTCTGGGGCCTCACAATTCTTGAAAGAATGTAAAGGAAGAAAAAAAAAAAAAAGGAGAGAAGCTTAGTTATGGGGAAAGGTCAAAGTTTTTCTGCAATAGCAGATTTCTTCACTGCCTTGGTGCCTCTGATACTGAGCACTCACCACATCACCTTCAGTAATCAAAGAGCAGTGGTGAACTTGCCATGAGATGAGAAGAGAGCCAGGTAACATCTGACAGCTTATTGTGTGTCTGTGCATCAAGAGACTGTTGCTTAAATAGTATGTGCTCATCTTCTACAAAACATGCCCCCTGGATGGGGTCCCAACACACGAGTGACTGCCTGCTTGGTTGGGTTCTATCTGAGTTTAGGTCTGTGGTAGGTGTACTGTAAAAACAAAATGGTTGTTACAGAAGTCACAGAATATTCTGAGTTGGAAGGGACCCACAAGGATCATTGAGTCCAACTCTTAACATTGTCTCCCTGGCGGGAATCGAACCCAGGTCTCCCACACACCATGTGGGGACACTTACCACTGTACTAAAGTGGGAAATAAAACAAAACAAAACAAAAAACAAGTAAACCACACATACAAAAAACCCAGTGACCAATACAAGGTAATTCACAGATGTGTAAGTAACTGTGGGTAGATTTCCAAAACACAGAGTCAGTCTAACTTTTATCAGTGGTTTGTTTTCCTTCTGGCTAAGACTCTCAAAAGTGGGTGCCTAAAATTAGTCCCTCCTGGGTAAAAGCTTCAAAAGCATCTTAATAACACAGGAATCTAAGTGCCTCGTAGAACACTTCTTAAAGGCTCTGGAAAATCTCAGCCCTGCATCCACATCTTTAGTGATATGATTTTTAAATGCTCGGAGGTCACAGTAGCTGCTGTTACAGCCGAGGGTGAGGATTCTTCCAAGGAGCCTGAGGAAGTGGGGCATCCATTGCACTTTGTCTCCTGGCCTGACACTTTTCAAAGAATCACACCTACTATGGATTTCCGTGTTCAACACCAACTCTAAACTTAAGCCACCGTGTTTTTTTAAATCCCTGAGTCAATTTCTATGCCATGGATGCCACACCAGGGCACTCGTCAGACCACAAGTACTGTTGTTTTGGGGAAGATTAATTTAAAGCACTGTTATTCCCACATCCACAGCCCATCATTGCTGTCAGATGTGCTTGCTCTAGGCCACAGGGGGTATAAAGGGCACCAAATAAACAAGCACAATTTCTTCTCTCATGCAGATTTTATTACAGCCGTATGGGGGGACTGTAAAAGATTTCTGTCTTTAGTTGCTTCATATGGAAAGAGGACTTTTTCCATAATATTAAAATGAAAACAAAGAAAACAAAAACCAAATTTCGCCCCAGAAGAAAGGCCAAAGAACTCCTGGCACAGCTTTTTCAGAGCAAGCTGTTTCACACTCCTTATTCTATAAGAGCTCCCCATGGAAAACAGAAGAAAAACCATTTTTTTCTTTTAGAAAATTTCATTTACTGAGAATTTCATTTTCTGTGGAGCAGAAATCATTTAGCAAAGGAACATGTGTAACTCTGGGTGATGTGGTGTGCCCAGCACAGGAGGCTGGATCTCTGTGTTCTGATCACACCTAGGGAGGCATGTTGGCTCCCAAAGCAATGCATCCCTTCATGGAATACACACTTCAGAAACAGAGGAAGGGATTTTTGCCATTGCCATCATGAGGACAGAGGGAGACAGGTAAAGTAAACCTAGACCAAGGACTACAAGGAGACCAACACAGCTACAGAAATACTGTCAGATGGCAAGGGAGGAGTATCTTCAGCAGCACTCACAAACTACTGCTGCTCATGGGAATGGAAACTTTGCTGCTGACGAGGAAATCAAAGAGAAGCAGTAAAAAGAAAAAGGCAAGGGCAAAAACTAATTCAGTGCAAAACCTCTTCATTTCACAGCTAGACCTAAGCAAGCATTTTACTCACTGAATTCAGCCTTGCTCCTGTTTCCATATGGGTCACTGAGAGGTTATGGCTTCCTAATCTTATGTATTGATCTCATGTCTGAGCCGTTTTCAGGATATATCATATGTCTCTGCACTGCTTGTCAGGCATTTGTTATGATATCAAAATTCATGCAATACTAGTCAGCTTTGATATATACAGGGTCACACAGTATATCATCTGTAGTCCCCAAATGAGGTATTCTCATAGAAAAAATGTCTATTCACAAGGTGAAAATTCTCCATGCAAGTAGCCTCTATTGTTAACATTTTCTTTTGCTATAAATATTATTGCTAGCAAGTTATTCACTGTGGAGCAAGTACAATGAAGAAGGTCAGAAGGAATCAATATTAATGAAAAGTAAACATACAAGTCGGGGAGAAATCACAAACCCAGCTTGAAGCTAATTTGGCTTTTTATTCCAGCAAATATGCATGGTGGCTTTTGCATTGTATTCACAAATTTCTTGTTTGGAAGTGCTGTTAGGAACTTTTGAACTCTCCTTCAGTTTCTAAACTGCTGGATTGTCAGCCAAACATTTCTTGTTCAACCAGGGCCTCAATGCAGTCCTAACTCAAGAAAATGATGAATTTTCCTCTGGTGTCCATTGGGGAACTCCTAACAGCCAGTCTCCAAGGACCTCAAAGGACACTCCAAGGGTCTCAAAGGACACCAGCCACGTTGCCTGCAGCATCATAAACCCTTTCTTGAGCTATCCCCCTGCTTGGATGTAGAGCATATCTTCAACAAAGCGATGTGCTTCATGCTGAATATGGAACAGCAATCAACATCTGTGGAAAGTTCATATTTGGCATGTTTACATGAGTATTTGTTCTTCCTTTGACTTCAAGCAGCAACTACTACATAATGTATTTGGTATGATTAATTGTGGGAATGTTGCTCATTCCAGCATAGCATGACATCTCTAATTACATGACATCTTTCTCTCATTTGTAAGGGAAGAACGGATTTTTTTATCTTGACATATTTATCATTGTTGGGTTGAAATAGTTATATGGACCTGCTCCCTACTTCTCAGGGTTGACAGATTATGGTTTTGCATTAAAATCACAAATGCCTTGTTGTTGCAGCTGCATCTTGAAAGGAGAGCAAATAGAGGAATCTCCATCACATAAGAGCTGTAAATTATGTTTTGTTCAATGAATCAGCAGTTTGCAAGGTTGTTGTAGGCTATTATTATTTATACAGTTATTTGGTATTGGATTTTCCCAGTACTTTTAAAATCTCAATAATGGAGAATTCAACACACATTTCCAAGCACAAGTTTCAGCTGATCAGAAACCTTCTGGGTTGGATTTGCCTCACCTAACTTGAGCCATCTATTTAAAAGCTGGATATCTGCTCTAAATTAAGCATTCAGTCACCAGTAGCAGCCAGATACTTCTTTAGAGAAGACTTATCCCACCTAGTTTCAATTTGGATGAAGTTCAGAATAGGGAGTCTTACACCCTTGCATGTGGATGCAGAGCAAAGCAAGAAGAGGAGCTGTTGTTCCTAGGCAACCTTGTCAGAGAGGTACATTACACATTTCAGATATGAGGAAAGTCTAAGGATTCAATTTTTCCCCCCCCCCCAGTTATTAGTTTAAAAATGCATCTTCATAGCTCTGCTTCAGAAATTGCTTCAGAAATTTTTATCTTTAGCATTTTTCAAATGCATTAATGCATAGATGATGTTTTCAAAAAACTCTCTGAAGAGCTGTGAGATCTACACTGAATTTCTCATCCTGCAGAACTCTGTACAAAATGAAAGACACCAGACAGCAGGAGAAAACTGCTTTGAAGTGCACCTCCAGACTTTATGTTTTAAGTGGACAACTTAGCTACTGAAGCACAGGTGGTACAATTTTAGCTGAGGCCATGCATTAGAAGGTTCTAGAAGTCCAACCACATAGTCATAGAAAGAGGTAAATAAGCTTCAGTCATTGGATAAACAGAGCATTCCTTTCACTTCCTTCCAGTAGGACTCCAGCCAGTATAGTTACATATTTTATTTAAAGGGAGGTGCTGCTTGCCTGCCATGGAGTTTGCAAATTAAAGAGTTGATTGCAAAAGTCCATGTGTAGTTTAGTTCATGCACTAATGAAAATCTGCCCAGCAACTTGCATGGCAACCTAAAACTGTATTTGTTTCAGGACTATAGAACTTAGTGCTTCAAAGGAAACTTAAGAATCAGAGATTTGTGGAGACACAGACAGTCAACATGATGGTCTGAGAAAATTTTCACCAATATGCAAGAGGGCTTCTGATGTCCTGATAATGTTGCTGCTTGTTGCAGATGTTCTCTTGTCTCTGACCAGAAGTGACCCTTTGCACATCTCATTCAAATTTACTATAATTTGAAATACTGTTATTTTCAGGAGGTGCTTACAGTTGAAGATACAGATGCAGGAAGGTTTCTTCCAGATATGCTTGAACAGAAAAACAGCTCCACATAGAAATCGAGGAAGATGATGTTCTTATTTGCAAGCACATCAACATTTTCCCTCACCCTACTCATTCCACAGTTGCTTTTACGTATTGGTGCAGGCAGAGCTGCAGAGGCCAAGATCAAGAGAACATTCAGTTCAGTAATTGCTTCATTTCTCAGTCTACCAGCTATATTCTGTAAGTCTGGGCAATGGACCACATGAAACCCCTTTCTATCTCTGCAGAGCATAATCTTCTGGAAACATGACCTTGTGTTTTTCATTACAATTATTGGAATGATAATTACTTGGTTGTTAACACTTAATGCAAACTCTTGCAAACAGTTTCAGCTCCAGTGCTGCTGCTTTGTTTCTGTTGCTGTGGGAATGAGAGGGAAGAATTGGTAGTCCTTCCTTTCAGAAAATGGACCTGCATAAATTATATCCTGGTATATAAGTCTTTGTTTAACTACCCATGGGGTAGTTGGAAGACCAAGTCTCCAATTTTTCACTAACCTGCACTTGCCACTGGTAAGTGTGCAGATCCTTGAGTTAAAGATTTTTGTATAGACACAAAAAGACAAGACACACACAGAGAGGACTAATGTACAAGGCAGCAGCAACACAGATAAGTTGTGTCTTCCATAGCTTACAATTAAGAGTTATCATTAATGGACCTGGACAACTTCCTAGAACGACTAATTAGTGTTTTAATTGGTTCTCTCATCATCATATTTTTGTTTACCCATACCCAGAGGATCTCCAGCTGTTAAGCAGTTTTCCAATTAATAATGCATTTGAACTTAATGGCCCAGTTTTTCTGACTCAGCCATTTTTCTGCCTGGTTTATTTTGCTGACTTACAGCATGTAATTTCCACATATTTCTCAGCAGCTGGAATCCACTGAATGCTGCCACTGTCCCTGAGCACGTGCTGCCTGGTACCCTCCACGTCCTCTGTGGAAGCCATTGCAGCCCTCACTGCAGGTGAAGAGGGACTGCCTTTATAAAGGTACAACCCCACATTTGTGTTTTCTCTCAAAGTTTCATGGCTAGCCCCTTCCAGTCCTCCCCCTTTCCTGAAGGTTTTTCTTGTGGGTTCGATTTTTTTTTTTCCAGTAATGACTCAGCTGTTTATTTTCCTCTTCCTGCTTCTTCTTCCATTCTGTGACCAAGCCTTTCTCACCCATTGGGTGGTCAGAGGAAGGTGGGGGACTGTTTTTTCTCATGCAAGTGGGAGGGGCCAGAGAAGGACCAAGAACATTAAAGAAAGAAAGGTGAAAAAAATAGCCTGTGCCACCAGGCTTCTTCCTTCTAGACCTCAGAAGAGTTCTTTAGGAGAGTTCATCTCACTGGCCTTACTGGATTGCCTTTTCATTCAGTGTGCCTGTTAGCACATCACCTGTTCTCAGCTTCAGAGGTGGAAGAAGGAAACAAAAATCCCATGAAAGAGGAAAGTCTTGTGGCTGAAACTAAAAAGTATGCAGCCCAAATCAGAGGATCAAACTGCTCAGATACACTCCTGAACCACCTACCAACCCAGCTGTCAAACCAGTCCCTCCTCAGTTAATTGGAAGAAATCCTGGAGATCTTTTACCAACCATTTTGCATGTCCTGAGGTGATGAAGGTTACCCCAACCTGAAATAAGTGTCATAAAACCAAATAATGCATGAGAACATGAACCACATGAAAAAAGAAAAAAAAAAAAAAGCCAAAACCCCAACAATGAGCACAGTGGCTCCAGCACACCTGTTTGAACTTCCACTGGAGTAGAACAGCAAAGAGATGAGTGTTGCAAATCCCTGCACAAAAGCTGCTCTGTCCAATTCCATCACCTGGGTCAAAATAACATGCGAGGGAGCCTTGTTAGCGAGCACCAGGCGGATGGGCAGGTCTCAGCTTAGAACCCACTGCCAGCCCCAGGAAAACAGGGTTAAGAGACACCCTGTTTTCGTCTCTCTGCAGTAGCTCTTGGCATGCCTAAGAAAAGAAGATGCTTTAACACAGCAGCAACAGTAGCACTAAAAAGAACTCTTGTGTGTTAAATCATCGGGAAAAAAACAATTATTATCCTTTTCTTCTTTGTATTCTTTTTGTTTCCTGCCAAATACCAGAGAGAACAAAATAGCAGGGTTTTTTGCTGTGCAAGGCAAACTTGTAAAATCAGGGGAAAACAAATCCTGAGCAAATAAGTCAAAGCAAATAGCTGGAGGAAGTGAGAGTGGGGAGGTAGGCAGCGGGAAGACCAACTGATACATTTTTAGTGTTTGCTGTATTAAGCCTTGAAGTAGGAAAATAAACAAAGGATCGACATCTCCATAATCAAGAAATGCCCTGCTCTTTTTTTTGGTGAGCAACGAAATGCTTAAAGTTCCATCCCAAGCCTAAAGCTGCCACCAGCAGTCCACAATGCAGCTCTAGACACTCTAGGGACTCTCACACTAAAACATCCACAGCACTGGATCTGATTGCAGAGAAAAACTTGTGCTTAGAGCCAGCAATGTCTACAGTTCAAGATTTTATGTTATATACTTGAAAGACAGAGAAGCATGTGCATCCACATAGCCAGAAGAGTCAACGGTGGGACCACAGTTCTGCACAAAGCTCCAGAGCCTGGGGATGCTCTCTAAGACTCATGTCCAGTGTTGCAATAACACATGAAAGGATCTTGCCAGACTTTAGCTAGCCTGGCAGGAAGGTCTCAGCCTGGCACCCTAGAGATAGGACCTGGTCTGATTCTGTGTGACCATGGACACCTCAGTAGACTTACAGGCTGGTGGCCAAGCCCAGCAGGGCATCTGCATAAGCATCTGCTTCCCTGCACACACTGCACTGCAAGTATGGCAGGAAAAATACCATCTCAAGTGCCATACTCACCAAGGGCCAGACTAGGACATTCACATCTGTTTTGGGAAAACAGCTGCCCCCTGGGCTGCCATCATCAAGTTTACCTGATGCTACTGATTTCTGACTGGGCATTTCTCTGGACCTCAGCACCATGCTGGGAGCTTTGTTTTCTATCCCTGCACACATTCCTCTGCAAGAACAACTCGCTGAGGCCAAGCCAAGCCAGCATCTCTTTTTTTTGGACTCTCCCACCATATTGGGCTCTTTATCAGGGTATTGCTTTCTCTCCTTAGTTACTCTTAATTTAAAAATTGAGCTCCAATCCCCACCTATTGGCACACAAAGGAACCTTCCTCTTTCTCCTTAACCCTGTGTGACCACAACAGCTGTTACAATGCAGAAATGCCTAAAAGTACATACTGTGTAAGTCACTTTCCCCCCTCCTTCCTTATAAGAGAGGGATGTCTTCCCCTACAGCAAACTGAAAATCCTGTCTGTTTAGAATGTAAAAGAGCAGCAAGCTGAAAAAAACCTGGAAAGGCCACTGCCTGCCATAATAGGATTAAGGGCTATATCTCAGGCAGTGCTTCTGGAATCAGCTGTTGCTTATCTGGGTTTCTTTGTAGAAGCTACAATCTCTTTGTACCAGACTCTGTTATTGGGCCACCTAACAAATGCTTTTTTGGCTGAGTGTACAAAGGACATATATAAAACCTGAGGTTCTTGTCACTGAATAGCCAAAAGGCAGGTGCTCTAATTGGTGAAATAAATGCAATTCTCCTTCCCCAGCCTTTGCTAAGGAGGCTGTCTCCAAGAGCAGATTGCACTTTCTCCCAGCTCCTCCATACCACACATTGAAGATTACTTTTTTTTCAGCCACAATTAAGTCTCTGAACTATTTTGAAATCCCACACAAAGACAGTCCGGTACAACAGGCATTATGCACACATGCTTCCACATGCCTCCTGTTTACTACCGGGCACATCAGTACAGCTGATGCAATTAAATTTGTTCCCTGATGGACTCTTGACACACCTCCTGTTTCCCATCTTCAGAAAATGACAGCTCTTGTGGAAAATAATCAAGCTCCTACACAAAAAGTTGCACAAAGTGACTTCTTGTGCCCTCCTCTCTCGCCCTCCCAGAACAGCCATTTCTCCTCCACCTAATAAAACAGACAGTTAATTAGCTCCCTCTCATCCCTGCAGTCAACACATACTGCCCTACTGAGAGGCTGCAGGTTTCCAGGAGGAGCAGTGGAGAGGAGGCCTACAGGAGACATCCCTGCCTCTCCTGCTATCCAGAGTTGAGCCTGCTCCCATTTTACACAGTCATCAGTCCCTGGAGCCCAGACCCAGTGCAGAGCAGGAGAAGAGATAAGGATAAGAAAGTGCCAAGTTTTTCAGTCCCCCTTTTCTTTTCCTGCACTCAGTGCTTAACCTAATTTTACAAACAGAGCTGAGTGACTTTCAGAGGCAAAAGCTGCCTGCACAGTGATTTCTATTCCACTCACTCCCAGCCCTTTTCTTCCACAAGTAAGAACCGATAACCATCACTCGCAATTCAATAGGCTTCATATCGTCTCCAGGAAATAATTGAACCCTTTGTGGCTTTCAGAGCAACATTTTCGTATTTTCCCTGGCATCAAAACACTGCTGGATTCTGTTTAAGTGGAAGAGATGGCCAGTCTGCATTAGTGGAGGGAAGAGAAAGCCAAGAAGAAAAGTCAGTTGCCTGCAAATACACAGGGTAAGCAGGGTAAAACCAACAGTTCCCAACAGGAAGGACCAGTTCTTTCACCATGTGGTAACTGGCCTCCCTCTTTGCCTCACCCAAAAAAACCAGATGCACTGGAAGTCTGAGCCAAAATATGTTGGTTTGATGGGACCAGTCCCCCCAGTGGGACCACTCCACCGGATTTCAAAATAACCTGACGTTTCTATTGGGGCACAGATTTCCCCGTCCCGTATTTCCTATAGACCATCATCACCATTACACTCCTGCAAAATAGGGCATTCCACCTGGTATAGAAATCCCACATGACATGCACTTTGTCAGGATAAGCCAGAGGAAGGAACTGGCTGGCCTTACCATAGTCCATGCCCAAAGTAAAATTAGCTGTTTATATTGTGCACTTGTCTGGTGCTCTCCAGTGAGAGTTTGTTGGGTACAGGAGATTCCTGGATAATGTCAGCCTGAAATTGGAGTCCCACCCTGTAAAAGCTTTTGAGCAGACACAGCTCTTCCCTTGAGGTGAAATACCTTCATCTGAGCAGTCGGCCCACAGGAGTTAATGGGATAGCCTCACCATGGCCGTGTAGCATTACAACCATTGCAAAACCTTCAAAACCTTTTCTATGATGATATTCAAAGACATTCCTGCAGGGCTTTCACATGCCACATCCTTCTGCCTGTCTGCCATTGGTTTCGTGCCCTGTCTCCTCGCTTTAGTGCCCACAGGCTTCTGCTGGAAGCGTTAATGAGAGCAATGTGCAAACAAATGTGGAAAATAATCTCTAATGCTGCAGGGGCAGAGGCCAGCGGAAACCAGAGGATGTTTTCTGGCAAAACAGCGGCAATAAGAGCTGTTCTCTAAATAAATAAAGTCTCAATGCACACAAGCTTAACCCTAGCAAAGAGACCTTGAGCTGGAGGCTCTAACTGGTGTTCCTTACCCTGCTTCGGGGAAGCACTGGTGCACAAGCCCCTGTCATTAAGTCGTACACTCAGGTGGGCATGGGAACCAAAGTTCACTCAACAGGCAAAATTTCAGTAGTCCTCACCTTTCCTGTTACCTTTATGAAAAAGCTTCATCTGGCTATAAAGTAATTAAATGCTACCACCTCCATTTTACACAGGAGAAAGCAGTGCCTCGGTAAGATTACAGCTAAGATGTTCCTCACAAAGCTGCAAACCTGGCATGATTCTTGGCAAGATCAAAACCCTATACAAGCCTGACTTCCAGACCATTTCCTTGGATCACATCTCCTGGGGGACAGTCCATAGGAGGGATCAACAATGGCCACCAGTGTCCTGTCCCCATAGAGACAGCTCCTGCCCACCCCCTGAGCACATCGTGCCACATGGGCAGCCCAAAGCCTGCCCACAGAAGGGCATCACACCCTGTAGGCTTCTCCCTGTACTCCAGCCCCTCAGCTCCACACAGCAGATGATGAAGAGCTTGTTCTGAGACACAAGGACTGCTCAGTGGCCACCACACCTTGCACAGAAATGTTGTGACAGTTGTCTAGGGGGTTGTTACCACTGTATATCACACACACTGGGGCTGGAGAAGCAGAGGAAGCCAAAATCAGCTGCCCATTTGTTGCCTGCCCTGATAGATATCCTATTGATAGCTCCATCTCACACTGGCAAAGCCCTTTGTACCACTCTGGGACAGCTGCTCCAATGCCAAGAATTCCTCACCGGCTGGCCAGCCCTCGTGGTGCTACCAGGGAAGCTCCAGTTTCAGCAAAGAATTTGATGGTTGTCTGGCAAGTGTATAAATCATAAAAGTAGCTTTGTTCTGCAACACTTCAAACCTTTTGGGCTCTCTCATATGGCTGCAGTTTGCTGGCACTTGCTGCTCAATTTATGTAAGCTAAGCTGTACAAACTCATCCCTTCCCAGCCTGTAGGCAGCCTGTCACACCACACAGAGATGCTGCCCCACTATTCCAAGCTGCATTTTGCTGACAGCAGGGCCTTTTTGGAAAAGGTGCAGCCTTTTTTCAATATTTAATTTCACAGGAAACCCAGTGGAATCCAGGATTTTAAAACCAATTCACTTCAATAAAATCAGGAGGCTGTATCCAGGCGAGCCCTGTGCCCAGGAAAGGAGAGCCAGAGAGTAAAGCTCTCTGTTTTGCTCAAATCAACTGCAATCCAGCCAGCAGCAGAACAAGTTGCCTTACCCCAGAAGATGGGGAGGATGTAAAGCAGACAGGGACTGGGAATTTTCCAACCACAGGTCAAAAAATGGTGTAAACAAAGAGAATTTCAGACACTTTGTGCTGGGTCCCCACAGATCTGTAGGCAAAGTGCTACTGTCCCAAAAGTCCCTGCAGAAGTACACTGTGTGAATGCAGGAAAAGCCCCTGCAATAGCTGTCCTTGGCTATGTGGCAAAAAATGTGGCATTTATTGCCCAGACAGCCCCCATCAAAGGGCATTGTCAGGAGTGGCAGCAGCCAAGCGCGTCTGTGCCTCCACATACATGGCAGCATCATCCGCTGCTTCCTGCAAAAGAGAAGGTGGCAAGAGAAATTCCCTTTGTAGGCACAGCCCAGGGCAAAGGCAGCATCTGAGGCTCTGGGTGCTTCCAGCAGAGAGGCTGCCATGCTGAGCACTGGTCCCACCCTACCTCCTACCCCAGGGCCAGCCAGGTGGGAAAGCAGCATTACGTGGGTAGGTAATGGGTGTCTCCCAAGAGGGCTGGGCCAGGCTTTTATCTGCTGTGAATCTACACAGTGCCTTTGATGTTGGTGGGTCTGACTGGTAGGTTGGTGCAGGAACCCTGTGATAATAAGGTGAGTCCAGTGGAACCTGCTCAGACACTAAGCTCATTTGAAAATCAGGATTTTATGAGGCTGCTGAGCAAGGAGAGCATCTTTTCAATGCTACGTGGGGCTGTGCAGGTACCCAAGCCAGAGACAGCTATTAAATGAGCAAGGAATAGCTGGAAAGAAAAAAGCTTTGGTTTTCAGCAAAATCTCCAGATCTTTTCTGAGTACAAAGCACTGAGTTCTGTGAATGGTTAAAGTCTTCAGCAAGTCAAGCGCTTTATTCAGCCTAGGTCAGGTGTTTCCAAACTGTTCTTAAAAAAACATCTATATATATGGGATGTCAGGATGAGGACTGCATAAAAAATTGGAGTAGATATCAGTCCAGGCTCAACAGACATTTCCCTTGTCACCTCAGCAGCTGCACTACTGGACTCTCCCATCCATGCTGGTTGCCAGAGCCCCATGTTGGGCTGTAATTTCCTTTCTGCTATTTCCCATGACGCTGATGTGAGCTGGGGGATCAGTATAGCCGTGGCAGTGTCAGGGCTCTGATGGGCAGATCAAGACCCCTGAGTACCCACATGCTCAGCTGACAGCTGGAAAGGACGCCATGAGCAGCAGGACACATGTTGAAGGTGGACATGGTTACACATTCTCTTTACAGGTGATGTTTAAATGCCCTGTGGTCCACAAGACTTCAGGGAAGAATGGTTTTATGAAGTCCTGCACCACATCCTGAAGGTCAAGAGAATCTGTGGGTTAGACTGAAATGAAAAAGGACTATGATTTGGGATCCCAGACAGAAAAATTTCTGTGGGAGAGAGACGTATATCAAAGCTCAAGCTATGTGTATATATATATATACTTCTAGATGTGTCTTTATGTATGTATATATACACATACGTCCCTTTAATTGCTGCGACACAACCATGTGGTGCACACACACATGCCCACATGTCTGTCCAGTGCCACTTTGTTAAGTGCAGCCCAGCCACATGTTGCAGCTTGCTGTCCCTGACCCCCTTGGAAGGTCAAGACTCAACCTGTTGGGGAAATTGATTGTCCAAACCAATTAAAAGACTGAGAGAACTAGGACAAAATGAAAGACAAGACTGCAAAATGTGTATTTTCACAGCTAGCTTCGACTCCTGTTGGTCCCAGAGTCTCCAGGCATGATGCGAAGCTGGGAGAGCACAGTCCCAGAGTGCTGTCACCCCTCTAATGTTTGTCACATCCATCATGCCCTGCTGAAGGCTGGCAGTGACACACCACCACGTGTGCAGCCCTGACTGTGCCATCTGTGACACAGGTGGCATGAGCCACAGCCTACTTTGCTCTTCAGCAAGAGATAAGAATTTAGAAATGTTCAATGGCTAGACCATTTCACTTCCCTCCCTCCATTCAGAGTCTCCCATACCAGACAGTGCTACTGAATGCAAGGGTGCACTGGTACTGAATGTTTCCCAATTGCAAATGCCTACATGGACAGGCTGTTTTCCACTTACCAAGTCAAAAAATGTTTTTCTGTCATTTATCCAGAATGTGAACAAGCACGAACACCACTGAAACTAGTCGAGCAACATCCTGCAGTAAATGAGATCCAAAGGTGCTTGTGATCTCAAAAGTGGCAGTTCAGGGACAAGGAAAAAGTCTAAATCTAAGGAAAAGCCTAATGGGGGAGGCAGGGGATGGGTGGAAAAATAAAGCACCTACCTGCAGGCCATAAGAAATGTTTCCCACAGGAAATTAAAACTCATAAGTAATGCACCCCACTTAAGCCCATGCCAGGAAGAAGAAATAAAAGCCTGGGGAAGGGAAGGGAAGAAAGGAAGGGAAGTAGCTGTATCAGGAACAGTACTCAATAACCAAAGGTTTGGACTCAGATTAGCTGATGTGGGAAGGGAGGGGAAGACAGTATTGTGGCAAGGCTTTAGCAGCTGGAGATCATGGACCTGGCAAATCCAGCTGACACTGTGGACCTGTGCAAACCCTCTGGATGGGTGATGTCCTGGCCCAGTGTCCCCTCATTCACTTGGGTACATGTCTTGCACACAGAGTGATGGAGAATGCTACCAGCATCCAAATCCCAGGGCAGAGAAGAAGAAGGAATCCTTGGTTGGTGGATGCTCCTGGCTGTGGCTACAGCCCTTCTGCAAAGAGAGAGGGGAAGTAGTGATGGTAAGAGTCAGCAGAAGGACACGTTCAAGGGAAAACCTTTCGCACTCTGGTTTTTAGTAGTTTCCTCTGTTTTTCCACTGATGTTTTTAACATCTTCCTGAAGGCCACTCAATTCTAAACAACACCACATTACCACCAGCTCACAGGACAAGGGCTTCAGTGCCAACCTCTGCCCAAGGCTGACAAAAGGCAAAAATGCCCAGCTGCTGTTTCTTGTCCAGGATAGTGGGGAAAACCAAGCCTTGCTAGGAGCAGCCCTGTCAGGACAAGCAGTCACTCCATTGGACAGGTACATCAGGTCTGCACCTCTTTCATCCATCTTTTTGGAAGCAGCTGCTGGAGGCAGCCCTGGACTGGCGGCAGAAGATTGATGTCTTCCCTGGGTGGCCCAGCCCAGCCAAGCCTGATTGCCTTGTCTGGGGACCATCTTTTCTCTGTTGCCTTTGAAATCTTATAGTCTGCAAAAGATATTTCTAGGATTTCTTGTTGATTGCTGTCGTTTTGTCTCAAATGCCTGTCACTGTCAGATGCCTGTCACTGGAGCTTTCAGAGGAGAACCACCCTGCTATGAAGAGGAAAAGGAGAGATACCAACATGGCTGTTGTAAAGGAAGAAAAAATACAAAAATTGCTTTTGATTTTTCTATTTTTCCAACTGTTCAGTCATTTAATTAATTTCTTATTCACTTCCTAATTTTTCCANCAGCTGATGTTTATTCCTCTGACAAAGCAGGTTGGGGTTAGACAATGGCAGACACAAGTGTGTGGTCTGATTCTGGTCTCACACCACTGCTGCTTTCTGCACTGGAGAAGACACCCCTAAAGATGCTCAGCCTCCACATTTCAGCCCAGCTCCAGTTAGGCAGGTCAGCAAAGCTTGGCTTTTAGGCCCAGCCAGAACCCAAACTGTGCTAAACACTGCTATTAATGATTGTAGTTTTCACAGTGTGGAAACATGAGTCTAAGGAAAATAACCATGGAAGAATCGAGCTATTTCACACGGGCTTGCAAAGTTTGCATTCAAGTAGAAGTANTTGGACTCAGATTAGCTGATGTGGGAAGGGAGGGAAAGACAGTATTGTGGCAAGGCTTTAGCAGCTGGAGATCATGGACCTGGCAAATCCAGCTGACACTGTGGACCTGTGCAAACCCTCTGGATGGGTGATGTCCTGGCCCAGTGTCCCCTCATTCACTTGGGCACATGTCTTGCACACAGAGTGATGGAGAATGCTACCAGCACCCAAATCCCAGGGCAGAGAAGAAGAAGGAATCCTTGGTTGGTGGATGCTCCTGGCTGTGGCTACAGCCCTTCTGCAAAGAGAGAGGGGAAGTAGTGATGGTAAGAGTCAGCAGAAGGACACGTTCAAGGGAAAACCTTTCGCACTCTGGTTTTTAGTAGTTTCCTCTGTTTTTCCACTGATGTTTTTAACATCTTCCTGAAGGCCACTCAATTCTAAACAACACCACATTACCACCAGCTCACAGGACAAGGGCTTCAGTGCCAACCTCTGCCCAAGGCTGACAAAAGGCAAAAATGCCCAGCTGCTGTTTCTTGTCCAGGATAGTGGGGAAAACCAAGCCTTGCTAGGAGCAGCCCTGTCAGGACAAGCAGTCACTCCATTGGACAGGTACATCAGGTCTGCACCTCTTTCATCCATCTTTTTGGAAGCAGCTGCTGGAGGCAGCCCTGGACTGGCGGCAGAAGATTGATGTCTTCCCTGGGTGGCCCAGCCCAGCCAAGCCTGATTGCCTTGTCTGGGGACCATCTTTTCTCTGTTGCCTTTGAAATCTTATAGTCTGCAAAAGATATTTCTAGGATTTCTTGTTGATTGCTGTCGTTTTGTCTCAAATGCCTGTCACTGTCAGATGCCTGTCACTGGAGCTTTCAGAGGAGAACCACCCTGCTATGAAGAGGAAAAGGAGAGATACCAACATGGCTGTTGTAAAGGAGGAAAAAATACAAAAATTGCTTTTGATTTTTCTATTTTTCCAACTGTTCAGTCATTTAATTAATTTCTTATTCACTTCCTAATTTTTCCACATATTTTTCCTCTGTGATTGTTGGGGTTTTTTTCCTCTCACAGACCTCCTCATCCTCACAGCACATCTGCTCCCTGGGGCCTCATCCAGAGGAAAGGGAATTACGTGCACCTTTGCATTGTTTATGACAGCATTCATCCCTACACAGCACTTCACAAGATTAGGGGTGAAAGCCCTGCCCTAATCACAGCAATTGCTAAGCCTCAGAAGGGGACAGAGGAAGCATCATTTCTGCTGATCCTGAAACAACCAATTTAACCAGACTTCTCACAGAGAGACCTTTTCTTTTTTAAGTCAAAACTTAAAAACAGGGAAGTTGGTGGACTGGAGTCNTGGAAACATGAGTCTAAGGAAAATAACCGTGGAAGAATCGAGCTATTTCACACGGACTTGCAAAGTTTGCATTCAAGTGGAAGTAACCTCGGATTGCTGTCTGGCTGGGCTGCCCTGGGCCTAGCACCTTCCATAAAAAGACTCTCTCAATCTGGAGACTTAAACCATCTGGAGACCTCAAACCACCCCAGCGCTCTGCATGAATATCTGTATGGGGGATGTGCCTGCTCAGGATAGAGTCACATTTAATGAAAAGGGAGTCCTTCAATTAAACAGGCACAGGAACAATATAGCCAGCAGAAGATTCTTAAATTTTGGGTTTTTTTTAATTCTCAGGATAATTTTTTTCTGGCTTACCAGCAAGGGGGGATAAGTCTCATTCAGAGCAAAAAAGAGCATCTACATGCAGCACTCATGCTGAGGGTGAGTATCTGGCATGGCACTGTCCACAAGCTCCTCTATCAGCTCTACCCATTCAAACTGGAGAGCTAAAAAGAAAGAAAACAGTTATTTTGCTTGTGCTTTGGAAAATCCTTGAATAAAACAGATTTTTTTTTTAATTTAAGAAAAAAAGAGACCACAACATATCACCACACCCCACTCACTCTTAAACAACATTCTGCAGGGCCTCAAGAAGAAATAAGGTCTTTGTTCTTATGCTGGTGAGTTGGACTCGGTGAGGCAGGCCTGATTCACAAAGCATGCCAGCACACTCAAGCAAACTGCAAATGTTAGCAGCAAGTTTGCTGACTGATGGGATTCACAGCCCTGAGTTACAGGCTTCACCACATCCACGTAGCTCACAGGGATGGAGAAAGAGAGGAGAAAGTGAGAGGAGAAGAAAGCTAGTGCCAGCAGCAACCTAGTAGGAACTGGAGATCTAGGACTGAGACAACTGACATCCTCCTTCCATACTTAAAACTAGCTAAGGCTGTTACATAAGTGCTTTGGTTTCTGGGGCTGAGAAAAACCCAGGTTTGTGCACCCAAAAACCCAGGTGTTGCCACATTCACCTGTTAGAGATAAGCCAAAGTCTTTCAAGGCAGAAGTAGGACCCTTTCTGACAGCCTCTATGAACACCCCCCCAGGGAGGACACAGGATAAAACACAAGAGGACCCTTCATGTTGGCAAAATGAGGTCCAACATGTCCTGAAAGCCGTCACAGCAAGCAAGGCAGGAGAAAGGTGCTTTAGAAGAAATGGGTAGCAATACTCACAGCCCTCACATCTCTAGCCATAGGACACGCCTNCGGAGGCCAACGACTCTTAAATGACTGAGTGTAAGCATTTAGTGTCTGAAAAGCCTTTGTTGGGGGAAGAAATACACTTCTCCTTGAACACTGACACATGGAGGTACATGATTGCATTTAAGAAGGAGGTATCCTGGAACACCTAACCAAGAAAATGGGCTTTGCATTTGATTATAATTGTTGTCGGCCTTTTTATGAGGTTTTGTTCCTGGAATGCAGAGTACTGTGCTCTAGATCTACCACCAGATAGTTTCACTTGTTGTATTTTGAATAATTTTTAGATTGGACAACGACGTTGTGACTTGCTTGAAACACAATTTCAAATTGTGCAAGTCATAAATGAGGAGAATTTATGTTAAACGAGAGAAAAAGACCTCTGGAGGTCATGTAGGTAATTTTCATGTCCTGAAAGCCGTCACAGCAAGCAAGGCAGGAGAAAGGTGCTTTAGAAGAAATGGGTAGCAATACTCACAGCCCTCATATCTCTAGCCATAGGACACGTCTGGGATGTTACCAGCACAAATCTACTGTGGGTCTCCAAGGAAGACAGAAGTGCAGGGTTAATGTGCATGAGCGTTTGGGTCATTCTGCATTGACCATGCCCTCCTAGAAAACACCCAGCAAAGCAGATGGAAGAACAGTAAAACCACAGGTGGTATATCACATACATTTATTTTTAAACATGGGAAGAGCTGTACCTCTCATCTGGAAGAAATATTTTAAAAATAAAGCATCCTTGGACTTCGTCATCACAACTATATATTTTATGCAGGCGTTGCCACAGTGGGAAAGAGTCAAGCTCCAGCCTGTTCAATATCCAGAGGCTTCATTACATGCACATTATGAGTATTAGTCTAGTCTTGGCTCTGATTTGTTACTTTCATGACTTCCTACATGGAGAACACCTTAAAATTTCTGATTTTCCCAGGGTTGAGGTAATTTTCAGTATCCTGTGGGATTTACCTTAGGCATGGCTCAGAGTCTTGAGGGCATTTTTATCATACTATATCTCAGCTTGACTTTAGCCAGAACTCGTCTCAGTACAAGCTGTATTTTATTATGTATTTTTGTTGCTAACTAATTAGGAGTGCAGCTGTAAATAAGAGATATGGAGCTCGCTCTCTGCCAGATTAGTAGAAAGCCGAAGAGCACTTTGTCAGCAGCCTGAAGTTTGTGTCTAAAAGGCTGAAAAGCAGAAGCAATAAACTTCTGTCCTCTTCTTTAATGGAGGAGTGAGGCCTAAATATGTGTCAGATCTCTCAGTCCAGCTCAGATGTTTTGACCTGAGCTCTGTTCTCAGGAAAACAGAAACTGGCCCCTGGGAATCAAAATGTCTGGGATCGTCAGGGACTTGGACATGAGCAGGACGGGCTAGTGACCTGTGATGGGTCCAGTTGAGGCTGCAGGAAAGATTTCTCCATCCAGGCTGGAGCAGAGTAGGGGCCCACTCACCAAAAGAAGAAAATCAGGTCCATTCCTCTAGAGAAAAAGAAGCGATAGGAGGGGGAAGATCTTGAAGGCAGCAACTTGAACAGGCAACCTTGGAGCCAGCAATAATTTTTAATAACCAGTTTTATTGAATCAGGCCAACACAGTTGTAAATACTAAGTCAGTCACTAATGGCTGCCCTGGTCTTGAGGTTTCTTAGTAAGGATGGAGGATGGCAACAGGATCTGCCAGAACCAGCTCAAATGCATACAATGACCTTCCCAAGTAGAGAAGCAGCCATTAAGGGGAACAAGTCACCTTCAGTCAAGCCAGAAGGCCCACTCCCACTGAAGTCAATGCATACTTCTTTCAGTTGGTCCTTTTTTCGCCAGTAAACCCAGTGAAAGGCCAAGCATTGATTAAGGTCCTGTTCACATCATGCCTGAATGGGACGAGAGTTTGCACTGCACTCCATACAGGTGCAAGACTAAGACCTTTGTGTGAACAAGAGCTGCAGGATAAAGCTCTACAGACCCCAGCTGGCACATCCCACTCCTGGGTTGCAGGAGCAGAAGCCTTAAGACTTGCAGGGGTATCTTGCTGAATGTGTGGTTTCTAACAACCACAGCAAAATGTTCAAGAACAAGGCTTTGAAATAATTAGGAAACACTACTGAGGAGAAGGAGGAGATATTTACTTTTTTTTCCCGAGAGTTATTTATTTGTTCAAAACACAAATGTTCAGGAGTGGCTTAAAGACTGTTCCTTCCCCTAAAGTGATGCCACCACATGCTACATCATCTGCATCAGAGCACTGTGCCTTCTGAAAAGAGGCACTACATCAGAAAATATAAATGTACTCTACTTGTGACAAAACGAGACACGTAAACTTCCTGCATTAAATTAGGGGGGAATAAACCAGGAGACAACTCTGATGGGCTTTGAATGGCTCAGCAAACAGTGCTTACAGCTTCTTTGGTAGGTGCTGCCCCAAGGGAGGCTCAGAGGGTTGTTAGTCCCAGAACACTAAAAGCAGGTAAAATATTGGGGTAGGCACCACCATCTCACACTTTCGCAGGGCTTACCAGGCCCAGTTAAATTCTAGACCAACACAGAGCATTCATCTTAATTTGCCAAAATCAGGTTATTACTACAAATGGCCTTTGCTCCTTCTTGTTCCATCACTGGAAGATGAAATCTGGCTTAGGGCATCAGGAAAAAGTAAGCTGTGAGCCAGAGGACACCTGGCATAAATCTCATGGCTCAGTCACATGTCTCACACCTGGGGCAACAAGCAGGTCATCAGCCACAATGAAGTTCATGAAAGCTCTGTAAAAGCTCTGTTGGTCCTGAAATAGGTCAACAGTGCTCTTTGCCCACAAAGACTTTCTATTACTCCCAACTCTTTTACTACAAGTAGCCACCTAAAGAAGCTCCTATTGCAATTGGCACAAATCATCACACACACAGGAACTGAAAGCCCCATAGCTTGGAAATCTTATGAGCATGTCTGCATGTTGATGGCTTGAGTAGTCTGACAGAGTAACAGGGATTTTCTACTGCAACTATTTCGGCTATATTTGTACCAAAAGGTACTGGTTCAAACGTGATCTGTCCTCGGGCAAACTACAGGTAAATGTTGGCTTGTAGTGAAAAGGAAATCCAGAAATAGAGATTTCCACATAAATTGATCTTTCTTGAGCCCTTTAGGCTCCTGTCCAAGATGTGGTGTCTGCCACACTACAAGGACATCCAGCCTGGAACAGTTGGATTCAATATAACATAAGAGGTTCTTTCTGTAGCATGGCCAGCCCAAACACTCCTCCCAAACACTCATTCTGGATGGATCCACTCTCAAACCCGTGAATTAATTTTTATGTGTTTGTGGTTTTTTACTCAGCATTTTCAACTCTGTTTAGGAAAAGGGGGAAAGCAATAACAGAGGTCATCTCCCCCCCTACCTTTGCCCTTTAGCAGAAGCACACCAGTAGTGTCAGCACTCTCATTACAATATCTCAGTGTCAGACAATTGGAAGCTTAGAAGACAAATGGCCAGCTGTTGACAGGACAAATGCGAGCCCCCGGTGAACTCTATTATCCTCCACCTTCAGGACAGAATTGGCATTTAAATGTGACTTCACCAAACCAAGCTGTCCTTGGGGGAAGGGCAGCTTCAGCGGTGGCACAGGGGTGAGGGAGGAAATTGCAAACCTGCACTGATTGCAAAGAGCAGCCTTACAGGCTGCTGTGTCCATTTACAGGTTTGGTGGCTAAACACCCTGACATGTCTTTGCAATGGCCTTCCACGCTCTGGAAATGAGTTGTCCTCTTTCAGTGCACTTTGCAAGGGGGCAGCCTGGCACCCTATTGTGGTGTCAGGATTTCATCTGCAGCGACAGCAGCTGTGTGAATTTTATTAGCGAAGGCTTTCGGTCTTTAATAGTTTCCACCGAGAGAATGAAAAAAATAAGCAAAAGAAAACAACAATGCTGTGAAGTGGTTTGCTGCATTCATGTTCTGCAGACCATATGCACACATGCTGGCAGGCACCATGGCAGGAGGGACTTTACTCATGACGTGAGTTGTGGTCAACAAAGGAAGCTAAAAAAGGAACTTGGGGTTTCTATTAATCGGATGGGGGAGGGGAAGGTGGAGGGGGACGCACAAGCTTACAGGAATCTAGGATGTATTGCTGCAGATTTACACACAGCACAGGAGATGTGTGCCTCAGAGATATGCAGCAGATCACCCAGAACAAGCAGTCCTGGAAACTGCAAACAACTTCCAAGAAATGTTGAAGGTCCAAGCTGCTATTTCTCAACATTTTCAAGGCAAACAGGGAAGAACCACACTTGCCTTCTTGCCCCTCAGGGATGTTTCGGGTATCAGACTCAGCTTCCCCAAGAAGGAACAAAGATAAAATCAACCACTTGTGACCTGACAGCATAGAGCAATGAGGTCGTGTCTCCACATGTGGCAGGGATCCTACACCCCAACTCCCTGGCTTAGGCTTGTCCTGGTGCCCTGAAGGTCTCAAGAGTTGAAAGAATGGACCAATCCTGGCAGCTGATTCCCTGCTTTAAGGAATGCTTTGCACCTCCCCCCACTAGAAACAGACTTTTCTTTAGGTACTAAGAAGACAGTCCATGGGGTTTTCCTGTTTATAAATATTTCATCATTAGAACTTCCTCTTAACCTTCTTGTTGGGATTAATAATTATCTCACTAATAGCTGGGAGAAAACAGTACAATTTCTCTTGGGGATGACTGTGTTTAGAGAGAGATTTATCTGTTTGGAACAGCCACCATTCTTTACGGCCACACTTCTCCTATTTGGAAATCTCCCTTCATTTTCCTGAATTTGTTGGGGGAAAAGAAAGTAGTGCTGTTTCCAAGAGCTAGTGCCACTTTCTGCAGGCTCCTCTGACCAGCACAGCACTTCCTCCTCCATAAGAAAATGCCAGTCACTCCTTCTCATAACAATTCTGTGGTTCTGCTTGAACAAGATAATCGCTTTCTTAGTGAGCCTGGAGGAGTTTTTCTTCCTTTTTTTTTTTTACTTATTAAGGTATTAATAAGTATATTAATGCTTCTATTTACCTTGAGAAGTAGTCCAGCCCCAAGAATTAATGCTGTCAGGTAAAGCCAATCCTGAAGCTGATCAAAGTGATGTCAAATTTGGAATCAATATCAGCTACACTCATTTATTATTTGTACTGTGGTATGAGTCAGATCCATGGGTTAGCTTACAGATTTCACCACCCCTTGGGCTAGTCATTGCCAAAATACAACATGAGAATTTTTTCCTGTGTGATGATCTTCTAATCTTCCATCTCTAAGGGATCTTAAAATAACAATGAAGGACCAAAGTTGGTCAACAAGGCAAAATTCTCACATCAGTTGGGTCTGGGACTGCTTCAGGGCTAGGGATGATTAAAAACAACAGAGAAACCAAAGAAGCTGTTATCATAACTTCAGTCTCAGGTTGCCCAAGAGACCAGCTTGTCTCACACCAAATCCACCAGGACCACTTAATCCACTGGTGCATCTTGAGCACTGCACCCTCAAACCCCAAACTCAGCCCCTTACCTCTTAGGGTCCTGTCTGGATTAGGATTGAAGGGAGTCCTAATGAAAAAGCTCTTATTCCTCCATTTCTACTGTTTCAGGCTGTGCAGATCCAAGATTCTGGTTTTTAATTTTTTTTCTCTAATTACGTATATGTGAAACCAGAGCCCGGGAAACCAGAGTTATTTCAGAAGAACATACCAACAGCTTCCCCATGGCCCCTACAAAATTAAAGAAGACCACTACCTCTTTCTATGAGTGCCTGTTAGGGGAAATGGTTGGCTCATGCAATTGTCACATACAAAGAGTTAAAACCTCATTCCCCGTGGATGGAGAGGGCACAACATTACTCATGACACTGTGCATCCAGAGACTGCTTTGCTGTGTATGCTTTCCTTTGCTGCAAATCATTATGTCAAACCACAAGTCACTAATACAGGTGTTTTATCCCAATGTCCTGGCAAAACTCCAATAATTACATTCCCTCTACCTAAATTTCCTCTGCAAATTCAGCCAACCACAATCATTGGGTCCCCTTTGCCAAAGTGTTCTCTTGTGCAGAACAGAGCACAAGAGCTGCCACATTTACCAGAAGCAGCTGCACTGAAGTGCAAGGAAACCAAATTGGCTTGCAGGACTGTGAGACTGTAAAGTAGGATCAGATCCTTCAAAGAAAAAGAAAACGGATTTTGAAATTAAAGACTTTGAGATCTGCACCCTTCTACTCTGCTACATCCCCACTCAATGTACCAAAACGGCTTGATGAGTGTTGAATCCAGGCAGGCTCCTGTCAGCTGGGTCAGCGCCAAGGCCAGAAGGAACGAGGGACAGGACTAGGATTGGAAAGTACTATAGGCTGGACTGTCCACTGATGAGGACCAGAGATCCTTAGGTCTGCGCTGGCATGGGTTAGAGGAAGAGTCATGTACAGGGGCCACGCTGTGAGCTTGGGTACCAGAAGAGAGTGATTTTTAACAGTCAGCTCAGGGAACCACCATGATTTTAACAGCCAGTTCTACAAAACAGTCCTGAGGTGCCTTTAGCACAGTCCAAGTCCTAACAGCATCCAAGCTATCCCTGACCCTGCTCTGCATTTAAAATGAATTCCAGGGAGCATTATAATATGGACAAAGCAGAACAGAATTAAATTTAGGAGAGAGCAACTGAGGTGACCGCCCAGGGCCCAAAACTAGAGGGGAGCCCCACTAATCCACATCAGACAGCAGCAAAAGTTAACCCCTCCAAGGGGAGCAGGGAAGAGGTGACCAAGCCCTGTCTTTGTCCTGTGCCCCAGAGTTTAATGCCAACTGTGCAGAAAGAGAAGGAGGACTAGGTCAACATAAGCAGGAGAGGCAAGGAACAAAGACCCCACACAGGATAACACTGAGGTGACTTAAACATTTACAGGCTCACTCCAAGTGGGGGGTGAGGAGAAGTTAAGTTTTGTGCAAGAAGGCTGTAAATTTCCTGTTCAAATCTGTACATCAAGTTTCCCAGAAGTAAAGCCACTGTTTTCTAAGCAGTCCAGACTGGTGTACAGGGCAGTGTCATGGTGATTGCAAGCTGGTGCTGTGGGGCTGGTTTCTGTGTTTTCAGGCGCCACAGACAGTGTCAGCCTAAGGTTAGTGTGAGCAACCCTGATTGAATGAAACCACTTTTCAAAACCTCACGCGTGTTTTCCTGGACACATCCCACCAAAAAGCCACTGGAGAGGAGGGAGAGGGTCGTGGTGACCCCCTGGCTGACTGAGGTCCGTGATGTGCCCCATTGAATGGCACCTCTCTGGAGACACAGAAGCCTTGTTGCAAAACAAGCTCTGGGATCTCAGTGAGAGAGGAGAGCATTGAGAGCTGTAAGCAAAAGTGAAGACATCCTGGTTTCAGTTCCAGCCACAAGAACTGGCTAAACCTGAACCTGACCCAAATTACTTGAAGTTATTTGCATCACAATGAAGGGTGGCTGGTGCCCCGCCTTCTCTGCCCCACCTCCTTCCCACTTTTCTGGAAGAAAGATTTCTGTAGCAGAAGGGCTTTGCTCAACCCACCACTTCCTCATTTGTCCCCGACTACTTCTCCATCCAGGGCTGTAGAGACTTAGCCTGAGACCACTGGTCCAGGATCCCAGCCTGGAGAAGAAAGGAAGGACTCCAGCTTCCTACTTCCACTGTCGGCTGCAAGCGTGAGGAGACGGGGAAACTAAAGAGAGAGCTACTTCTCCTTCCAATTAGCCAGCAATGTAAACTGGCCAGCCAACAAGGCAAAGCATGAAATGTCCACAGGGAAATGGCATCATCCCTTTTGCAAGAGCTGGAGGCACAGCTGCAAATACTGGCTAACCCCAAACAGCTTCCCAGGAAGTTCAGCACCTTGTTCAGACTAGCTTGTAAATGGCACCAGCTACTTCCCCCAAGCTTCCTCCTTCCCTACAGACCATCTTCTGGTCCTGTTAATTTGTTACTTCCTATATAAAAGCCTTTTCTTCCAGCATTCTTCCCTTTCTCCAGAAAAAAAATCTGGGTTAGGGCTCCCAAACCTGGTCTTCAGGCTTCTCATGGCATACCCTCAACTCCCGTGTCCATCAAGGGCTTGTCACTGTGACATCCTGGGGGGAAAAAGGTAATTTCATTACGTTGTGTAATGTGTAAAATCCACTTTAGTACAGTGGTGAGTGTCCCCGCCTGCCATGTGGGAGACCAGGGTTCGATTCCCGCGGGGTAGGCAGTGGTGTGGTTTAAGAGTTGGACTTGATGATCCTTGTGGGTCCCTTCCAATGCACAATAATCTGTGAATCTGTGAATCTGTATAACACTTCACCATCTTGCTCCCATCAAAGAGAGAAAGGAAATAATACTCAAAAATACTGTGCTTTCAGCACTCTTTGAAACAAAATTCTCCCCACAAACCTTATCTCAGCAAACATGCGTTCATTTTGAAACTTCAGTTTCAAGAGAAAGATTTCCTTGCTTAGAAGAACATGAAGTGGAAGGTGAAATGAAGCATTTTGCTGGCTGTGCTGCTCATAGGTGTCTAACAGTGCTCACATGGCATGTCTCAGTACCTTATACAAGTGATGGCTGGAAGGATGTTATAAGTGTGTGTTACACTATGTCTGCATCCATGGGTGGACTCTGAGCTGGTGTCGGCCAGCATGGCTCAGGTTGCTTATGTGGGCCTGGCTGATTTACACCTTTGCACCTTTTCACTGCTGGGTGCTACTCCAGTGCAGCACCGACAGCAATCCCAAGCTCCTCAGTGATGCTCTTGTGGCAGTAATGGTCTAGTACTGCTCCCTTATTTTCCAGGGAAAATGGCAAGTGTTTTTCCCACCAGGTGGGTTACTGGACCTCGAGGTGAAGTCCCTGGAGGAAAGTCAGATCCCAAGGGCAGGGCAGAATAAAAGTGAGATAAAGGTTCTCTTTGCTCTGCTGCTTCCAGGTGTAGCAGTGGTGGAGTTACTAGATCAGATTACACCAGATCATGTCTCTGGGATGTGTGCTTATTTCTCCCTTTCTGTCATCCCCTACTGCTTCTTGCTGGTACAAAAGTATGAAGAATGACCTATAGGTAAAACACCAGTCTAGGTGAGCAGACTGGCCTCAAATCCTTGCCCACCACACTTCCACAGCCTCGACAATAAACTATGGGCAACAGTTCTTTGGTTCTCAGAACAGGTTCCACACCAATGTGGCTGGTGCCTGCCTTCTTCATCTCCACACAGGGCCACCACTGAAGAGAGGTCACACAAAGAACATGACACATGGAGACACCTTAAATGCCTACACAGCTCTTGACACAGGTTTCACAGTTCCACATGCACTTGGGAGACCCATGACATTAGGCCAAACATGCCAAGTGCAGGTATGTACCTCCTGCCTCAACTTTCCTGCCCAGTCTCCTACAATCACACTTCAGCAGTGTCACTGGACCTGGACATGTCATTCTAGGCAGGGCTGATGGGAGCAATGTGGGCATCTGTGGGGAGGCCATGCTGCAGAGCATGCTCTGACCATGGGAAGAGAAGGGGACAATTCTCCTTTCTGGATCAGGCACCATGGCAGGCAACTGGCTCCCAACTGCTTGAGGTAAGTGGCTGGGTCTTGTGGTACTTCTGCATTTATAAATTAAGACACTGAAGGACTCCTGTGAGGATGAGCCCAGGAATTGAAGCAACACCTGTTGCAAAATCACAGCACGTGATTGCTTCAGGCACCAGAAAGGCCTGATGTGTCACTATTGATGTGCCTGTCGCTCACTATCATGGGTTAACGTTGATAGATCTGGTTACTGCTATGATCAGCCTTCTGACCTATCCTCTATGTGTGCTCAGCACGGCCCCATGTTGTCCTGTGGAGAGGTGTGGGAGCCCATCAGTGGTGATGCCCACATAGGGAAGCAAGAAGCCATAAAATGGGAAAAAAGAGCAGCCTTTCCTCTGTTGTTGTGTTTTCACTTGTTCAAAGAGGAGGAAACGTTTGTAAAGCCTATTTCCCAGAATTATTTGACCCCAAGGGGCAGGAGGTCCTGCCAAACCTTCCACAGAGCCCTTCTGCCTGGGCACAGGCAGTGCAAAAGTCACCTGGGGGGCCTTTGCTGGGCACCATTTATACAGGAAAAGGGAACAGACAGTTTTTAACTGAGTGCTATCACTGATAGTGGAGCACAGTGATTTTGCTCTCTCCAATTTGCAGAAACAGCAAATCGTCCCATCCTTGTGGCATAGCCACCAGTTTCACAGGCTTTGCTGACCAACATTCCCACAGCATTTGCTCCTTCCACTCTTCTTTCAAGGAAAGTATAACACAGGGTAGATTGCTTACAGGGCTTGGCACGGACTGTTGGACATACGGTCTCAGTAAAGGTTTTGAAAAATAACTTCCAGTGAGTCAGAGCCACATGACTTTGCCTAGTCTCCCATCCCCACCCCAGTACTGTCCTCTAGCCTTGTGTGCCACAGTGTCAGAGCAAGTCATCTCCCAGGCCACAACAAATGCCTAAAGAAATAGTAGTGGTAGCAGCAGTTATTCCTAGCTCGGGAAGCACAAACTTACGGGTTTTATTTCATGGTAAACAGCTACTTCCTCACTTGTGCTGAAGAAAGTACTTCCAAAGCTTTTCTTTTTAACTTCTGTAGCAAAACAAAATGAAAAACAGAGACAAATGTGTGAGGCTGCCTTTGATTTTCTGCAGTGGCAGCAACCAACCGTGGTGGGGAAGGGGGAGCTAAAAAAAAAAAAAAAAGAGGTGAAAAGGAAAAAAATAAAAAAACCCCAAACCAACAACATAAAACTAGTGTGGACTATACTGTTCATCCCAGCAGAGAAAAATGCTGGAGGTGGTATGTGCCAGGATGACATCAGAGGAGTGATGCAACTGCTTTGGAGCCAGGAATCCTGTAGCTATGCAGCATGTATAGAGAAGGGTGTATATTTTTATATGTAAAATTTGCTGTTCAGAGTACACCCAAGCTGACAAAAGCAGACATTAAGCTGCATACTTTGCCTGTGCACCTCAGTAAGGTAGAGCGGGGAGTTCTGGATATCAGAGGTCACCCAATACTTTTCCATGAGAAGAATGTGTTTTAGTTTGTGCTCAGCTTTGCCAGATTTCAGCTGTTTGGGCTGGATTTTTTCCATGCATGCTGTCTGCCCCAGGCTAAGTGGTTTTTGGGAAAGCTTCAGCAAAATGGTTTAGTTGCTTCTCAGCACAAGGCTAAGGAAAAAACCTATTTTGACCCTGTTACAGACTATAACTACAAAAAAAAGCTGTTTGGGGGATTCTGTAGTGGCTTCACACACTGGAAAATGAATATGGCATTTGTGCCATCAATACCAGACATCCCTCTGCCCCTGTGTGATTTTCTCCAAATCAGCCACATTATAATCTTCCCATAAACCTGTTTGAGAAGGCTCAGGGGAGATTTTTAGTATTTGCAAACTCCACCTGTGTCCTTCATTCATGAGCCTGGACCATAATGGAAAGAAAGAAGATGTCTCATTTGAATCACGGGATGGAGGGAAACAATGGACAAACTACGAGGGCGCTGTTCTCCCAAGCTCTGGCTTCTCCAAAAGCTTGTAGCTCACGAAAGGTACGTTGCTGCCAACCAGCCGTTCCTCAAGAAGCAATGCCCACTAACATCCATCCTCCTCACATGCTTTTGTGAAGCATTGCACAGAGTATCTTCCATTAACAGTGACCAACAATTGCCACAAGAAAACGAAAGGACCGGGACTATTCCTGAAGAGCACATGTCCCTCTGGAAGGAGATCTGGTTCCTTGAGTCTCATCTCCATTGATAGCAAAACCTACCAGAGTGTTGGCTTCCTTCAAGGGATCTCTCCAGAGAGAGGCTAGCCAACAGAAATATGCCCCTGATGCCTCTCTGGCTGCCTTAGGAAATATGTTCTGGGAAACTCGCTGACAAACCAGCCTGGGAATCAGGAGGGTCCTTCACATAACACAAATATAGAAATGACTCCCTTTGGGGAGTTTTGTTTCCCTTTCACTTTTTCTTGTTTAAGAACACTAACTCTCTATCCAAGAAATCATAAACAGAAAGTGAAGGTGAAAAAGCGAAGCCTATAACTGTTAAGAAAACGGGTACGAGAACAAGCTTGTGCTTAACCCTCTGTCCTATGCACTTTTAAAAATGTGTTTTCACACGACTTGATCAGTTATCAATATTATGAAATATTGTTTACACTGCTCTGGATGTTTATTGCCAGCAAACAAATTAAGACAAGCTGCACTGATAAACCCCTATTCATGAGTAAGGCTACTAATCCAATGGGAGTATTGTGAAATTGAGTTTCACAATTCAGTCCCACATACCAACACCTTAGTAAGTACATTTATAGGAAGAAAAATTAGTGCAAAGAGCTGAGACAGGTGCAAACTCCCATAACCTTGACAAAAAAATACATAATTGATACAAAAACATCAAGGTAAGAGCAGTAAATACCCCATCAACTGATACAAATCACTCACTCTCTCATCCTAAACCCAATTAAAACTAAAAGAATGCTCTAAGCAGAATTTGCAAGAACAACAGACGAGGTAAAGGAGAAGGTCATTGGCATGGAAACACATTGCAAATATTAGATGAAGAAAAAAGGTTGAATATCTTCTGGTATTATCTACACTCATTTTTTTTTGTGAAGAATTAAAAAAATTGTCAGAAGGCACGAAATAAAACTGGAAGTACAGCTGGTGCTCCTGTGCACTTGCTGAACACCGTGCAAGAAAGGATTAATGTGAGCATCTTAAGCACCAGCCTCTGGCCTTTTTGCTGTTTAATCCTCCTTCTGACAGGTTTCCCTATTCAACATGGCTGGGAAAATGCAACACAAGCTCTCGACTTTAAAAATACATTAATTGGTAAAGAAAGGAGGAAAACATCTGCTATTGATTATGTAATTTATGTGTTATGATATCCCGGTGGGCTGACATGTTTGGTGGTGACCTTAGCCTTTGAAATGGTGGATTATGTAGTATAAATCTGCCTCTAGGAGTAGTGGACATTTTATAGAGAAAATCTTTCTATTAATATGCCACAGCTTACGACTGCTGAATGTATTTTTGGTCTCACCTCGGAAGAGGAAAAACGGGAGGACTTCTGCAATTTTCTATCTAAACCAACAAACCAGAACCCTTCAGTGGCACTTCTGCAGATGTTCCAGGCAGGGAAAATTTGACCATTTTATCTTCACTCCAATTAAAGTAATTGAGCATCTGGATTCCTTTCTGGAAATGAAGATTTACATCTTTTCAGCTATAAAAGCCATGCAAGGTGAAGAATACTGTGTGTTTTATATATCCAAGCAAAATGCTGGTTTTGTCTGACAAAAAAAATACCTCAGATTTTCCTTTCCAGTTAACTGTTTCTCTGGCCATGGCACTGCTGTTATTTACCCTTCCCTGCTTTTTGGAAGCAGCTGGGTAACCAACACTAGCACGATGTATTAAAAATATCAGAATAGCAAATCTCCTACAAACAAATTCCTGCAAAATTTCAGGCTGGTTTCCTGTAGAGAGGAACAATCATACTGAGTGTGGGAGGGTCGATATGACTCTGGTTATCTGTCCTTCCCTTTCGCCCTTCCAGGAACTTTTAACAGCTCTGGAAATTTCCATCAAATCTGACAGCTGTATCCGAGGTCATAGGAATCCTCACACTTTGTTCAAGTGGGTGGCAAAGGAAAAAAATGCTAATGCTGAACCCAGCGATAGACTCGCTAAAATAGCAAAAAAACCCCACCTATGGCAGAACAACTTGCTCAGCAGGATATTTCTACTTTTATTTTTAATACAAAGGGACCTGCAGTCAATGTTCCGACGGACACAGAGACTAATCAAGGAAAAAACTCTACGGAAATCTCTGTGTGCTGCTTCTACAACACCTGCATGATTACCTAAGAAGCAACAACCTTTTTACTCTTCATTCCATCCTCTCCTGGACTAATTTTGTTCTTTAATTACAACTCCTGGCAACCTTCAGTACAAATGAGGATTTTCCTCCTTTAGGTAATGCGTGTTCTTGGCTCTGAGGAGGAGGATTGTCTGTCAAAACATTAGCTGTCTCTTTTATATGTTAAGTATTAATTCTATTTATCTTCGAATTATTTTCAAATACTGGAGGCATTCTTCTCTGTATTAGAATGCAACAAGTGCTTAATTTCAGGTTTTCATGTTATTCTTGTTCAGATACGAGGCCAAAAACGAGTAATTAAATTCCCATTTAAACCCCATTTCCTTAAATACGCCTATTCTCTTACCACACACAGCCTCTTTACTAGCCCCATGCTCTTTCACAGGAGGCAGGAGTCTGCAGCCCGTGGGGACAGGTACAGCCCACAGCTTCATTTCAGATGGCCTGAAACCACATTATTATTATTCCTGCATTTACGGGTAACACTAAGGCATGTGTTAATGTGCGGCAGACCAAAGGCGCTCAAAAGACTTATTGGTCCCTCAGCAAGGAAAGAATTTCTTGTCCCTGATGTAAAAGAAGGAGTTCATGGCTCACCACCACCTAATGCAGGGGTTTTTTTCCCCTGCTAGACTTGCCCAGGCACAGCCTTTACCCACGCTCACATCTGGAGCCACTGCAGGTCTATTCTTCCAGCAGAAAGAAAATGAAGGGCTAAATCTGGAGTGGTCCAAGGAAAACTGAGAGACATAGGTGGTCTGTGTGCTCTGTGTACTCATGGCCAAAATTAGTGCTACTAGTGTTTTGGCAGTGTGGGACCACACTGATCTGTGTGCTGGCCCTCCAGTGCCTCCAATGGCTACTGGTATTATTCTTCTCTTCCGCTGAGGGCCTCTTCATGTGAGCCAAAGGAAAGGATCTCCAACACCTCCTGCTGATAAAGGCATCACTCCTTTTTGAGTTTCTCCATCAGAACCTGAATGAAACCACCACTTGGTTTTGTTCTGCCAAAGGAAGAGAGCAGAGGGAATGTGGTCATGACCAGCCTTCTCAAAACTCCCACTGAGACCACAGAAGATGAGACTTCAATGCTTTGAGCTACCCAGGACCCCAACCCCTAAAAACACATTTAAGGCATTGCAAGATGCAGATAAAACTTAAGCAAGAAGCACAAAAATAGAGCCCTATATCCACAGCAACACAATCACACAAGAACTCCAGCATGCCACTTTTTCCAGGCCACAGCAAAGTTCTCCCCAGAAAAAAAGGATGGAGCCCTGAAAAGCAAGAAGCACTTCAGAAACACTTTGCCTCCACACTTTGTGCTTTGTGCCACTTTCCCTTTATCCCAAGGGGCAGTCTGCCCTGCCGTGGGTCTGGACAGGGACTGCAGCACCACGGTGATGAATCTGTGTTTTCCATTGCAAGGAAGAACATGACTCACAGTCCCCATCATGACCCAGTGACTTGTGGTATCCAAAGCAAACACAGCTAGCAAGGCTTTTCAACAAACAATCAACAATCTCCTGCTAGTTATCCACCCCATGAAATGCCACAGTTTAAGGGGGGTTTCTCTTTTTGTCCCTCACTGTTCTCTTCCCTCATTCATTCTCAAAGAGGACAGTCATAAGCAGAGCCTGCCACATATAACCTCACCTTCCCACCCAAGCTAAGCCTGGAAGAGCCTGTGGAGGCTTGAACAACATCCTCGGTTTCCATCACATGTCCCAGTGCCTGTTGGATGATGCTGCTAGGAACATGCAGAAAGAAACTAAATCCTAACCTCCTTCAGGAATCTGCTTTGCTTTTAGTGATTTTAGCCACCCCAACTCCCCTTCCCCATTAGAGGTGGGAAGGGAAACAGCTTGCACCATTATGAGCAATACAGAAGAACACTGCTGTACCAAAGAGGAGACTTAGAGCCTGAGCTCCAGCATCTGGAAGTCACCAGTTTCATCATGTACCCTGATGGTCTCCATTGTCATTTATCCTGAGTGACTCAAGAGGCTGGGAGAAGGAAGAATATGAGGGAAGAAGAGCAGGTGGTGACCGTCCTCTGGGCTGCAACAGCAGGGATGGGAGCCAGATGAGTTCAGCATCCTCAGGCATCATTGCAGAAGGCACTAACACACCACCTTTGTCACTGATGTGAGAGGACTCCAGGCACTTCCACCAGCTCACCCACATGCCAGTGGTCCATAGTGTGGTCCACTGCACATACAGATTGCAGAGAGCTGGCATCAGCAAAGAATCTGGGTATGTTTTTGCACAATCTGCAATGAGTTTTTACTGTTTGCTGACATGATCATCAAGAGTAGCAACTGGCTTTGCAGCATCTGCCAGTAGGGACTGGGTATGAGATGCTTCATTCTGGCCATCAAATAGCAATCATATGTTAACGACTTTCAGTTTATTCCCCGTGGTACCTGGTTCAGATTTGTGAAACCAGGAAAGCTTGCTAATATGTTTTCAGATTAAATGGACCTTTTCTTCTCTTAATGTATGTGTCTAAAAATAACAGGAGTTGCACAGTCATGTCAAGAGATTAAATTTCCCTAATGTCTGCAGAGGGATTACAGCTGTCTGAAAACAATACACGTATACTTTATTCAGCAATGGTGTGCTTAGTCAAGACAAATTTGAGTGGTCATGAAGACTGCTTTGTTTCTCTATTAGTGCTTGTTAAACGCTGCATAAAAACACAGTGGTGTGAATGGCCTGACATCCACAAACAAATCTGTTTCAGCAATCACCCTGCACAAAGCAAACCCCAAAATCAATAAAGCCACCCAGCAGGTTCGAGGTTTGAGTTTCCAAAGGGCTGCACTATACAGCAAAGTGTACTATGGATATACATCCATACTCAAACCTGCTTGACAGTTTATATTATAAAGCAATGATCCTACCAAACTAAGAATGACACTTTCCCTTCCTGAATTCTCATTCGTTGGCACCCTAGTAATACAGTTACACCCCATCATTTGTGAGGAACGGGTCATGCCAAGGGCCTCACAGAACGCCAAACTTGCAAAGACGCCCAGGTCATTAATATGCATGCAGGCCACGCCCATTGCTCCACCTCGGTGCTCTGGAGCACTGCAGACACTTCTCTGTCTCTCCCCTCGGGCTCTCTCAGCAAAGAGAAGCAAAGAGAACCGTTTCTGAGCCCACTCTGACTCAGAAGACACCCTCCCTCCCCCTCTGCGAATCTGTGGGCTTCTCCGCGCTGCTGTGACCGCGTGCTCACAGCCCAAACCCCACGCCGCTGCTCCCTCCCCCCAACCCTGGTGCTCATGCCCGGGCATCCTGGCGTGGCATTCCAGCCCCATGGCTGCCTCGCTCCGGCCACCCTGGCCGCCAGCAGGCCGGGCGTCGGACCAGCGCAGGGTCGAGACACCATGCCAAGACGCCACAGGAACGGGCACTGGGGTCGGGGAGCAGCGGCATGGGGTTTGGGCTGTGAGCGCGCAGTCACAGCAGCCTGGAGAAGCCCACAGATTCTTGGAGGAGGGGAGGGTCTCTTGAGTCAGAGGGGCTCGGAAACCTGGTTGCTGCCACCACGCATGCTCGCCATTCCTCTGCAGCGGGGAACGGGTGTCCCCAGGATCTGCTCGGCATTCCTGGAGCCTGGGAAACCTTAACGATTTTGCAACACTACGACACCCCATGCCACTTATAGTGGGGTGGGAGGAGGGGTTTCAGAGTTTCCTTACCTTTAACATCCACCGGTCCCGGGAGAGGCAGCGCTGCCCATACGGTCCCAGAGGGCAGGGAAACAGAAGCCTCCCCCTGGCGCAGTGACAGCTGCCCCCTCCTAGCACACAGTGCTTGCCTGACCTCACTTGCCTCAATTTCGCGGGGCAGTTTCCCGGGTCAGGGACGGGGCATGGTGCCACCATTGCGAGCCCCCTCCCCACAGGGCAGGGTGAGTTCCACCCCAGAGGCGCCACGGCACTGCCCCTCAGCAGAGCAGAGGCACTGCGCATGCGTCAGCCAGGGAACCTCACAGGCAGCTGAAGCAAAATTGTGAGAAATTTTCCTCGCAAGTCACCGGGGTCGTAATGGAGAGGTTGCAATGCAGCGGGCATTCACTGTATTTGCAATGTCTGAACCAGGTGCCTGGACTCTCACGTTAATTTCTAACGGGAATTACACACTTACATTGTCAGCTGCAAAGCCGAAATGCAGGGAGGAAGAAGCCGCCCAATTTGACTGAAAGAGAAATCCTCGTAAGTAAGGTATGCCTGTCACCCTGCCTGCTGGTGCTTTATCTACAGAAATGCAGAAAGACATCTTGCAGGCAGGCAGGCAGCCCTGAATAGTCTCCTTTGATGAGAAGGCCAGCAGTGGCAACACCCTATGAGTCTTCAATAGCTTGGTGCAGAAAGTGTGCCTGCCAGGTCCAGGATCTCCCAGGGGTGACACAGAGGGATACCTATAGGAGGATTTGTCCTGGGTCAATTAAGATGAAGTATGAATTAAGTTAGATATACTTGAATAATATATATATGGAGAGAAATAAGAACTTTACTGGGAGAAAGGGAAAAAGATTTAGTATAACAAATATATATACATATGTTTGAACAACAACAATAGCAGTATCAAAAAAACCAATGGAACAATGACAACTGTAGACAAGTGGGGAAAAAAACCAAGCATGAGGGGAGGTGCCTAGTTCAAGGGAAAAACCAGGGCACCTCCAGGATTCCACGGACAGAATAGGGTTCAGGGTAGGCAAACCAGTGGAGTAACAGCCAGTGATCCTTTCCTGAAATGTCCAAGGGGCTGCAGTGGTTGGCAGGGGAAAAGCTGCGCTGAGATGAGGAGTCAAAGGTCCACGTGGTCCTGGGCAAAATGGCAGCAGTAGAGAGCAGAGATGAAAAACAAGGTGTCCTCAGTCCAGAAAGTCCACAAACCTCCCCTCCTGAGGTCCAGCAGCTGTAGTTATAGGGTCTTAGGCCCCTCCCATGTCACATGCCTTGTGGGCGCATCTTCACATACCATTGGCTGTCACTCAGCCCGCCCTGGCCCTCAGGCCCCTCCCCTAGTCACATGCCTTGCCGGGAAGGGAACATAAGACACAGGATCCTTCATTGTTTGTCAGGTAAAAAGGAGCAAACCCCTCTCTTGGTTGCATTCCTTTCAGGGGAGGGAAGGGGAGATAAAAAGAGATACCTATTGTCTGTTCCAGTAAAAAGGAGAAAAGTTTTACAATGGATCAGAAGAGCTCTCCCCATGACAGGTTTTCATGGGAGTAAATCAGAATGCTCAGCACTCCTGGGCAGGTGTTCACGCCTCAGCACCATCATATGTAAAGCAGGTACCTAGGAACTTGAGGCACCTTCAGATATGGGCGACAGACAACACATTTTTAGGACATACATTTGGGATTTGGGCATCTAACATGAAAAGTCAGGTTCTGGCTCCAGTCTCTAACAGATGAACCTGCAGTGGTTGTGCCATCTCATTCATAGCCAGAGGCAGCCAGTCAAGTAGAGCAGGGACACATACCAGATCCTCAGGAGAACCAGGGAATAGCCCTGAATATTAGCACTAACTGCCAGCAAGAGTGGGTTTGGATTCAGAGGTAAGGTTCAGGCTGGGTAAGAAGTGCAGAGAAAACAAGGACATTGCAGAGAATAAAAAGACATACCAGATATGGGGGGAAAACCACACTAGGAACAAAAGGTGGCACAAAGGTAATATGTACAAACACACTTGAGCATTTACAGGACTCTAGAATGACTCAGCCCTGGACAGTGAGCTCTCTGTAACACAGACAAAATCTGTGCAACACATCACCCAATCCTATGCTGGAGGCAGATTAACCTGGACTTGAAACTCTATTCACCTGAGCTCCAGGTCAGCTCCAGAAATGTAGCAAAAATATTTAGGGTTCTGCCTGGAGCCAGGCAGGACAGCAACATCCCTCCTTCCCAAGGACTTCAGGCCAGGAGGAGGTTAACACACAGCAGCTCTATCATGACTCTGCTTCATCCACACTTGCTTCATATTTTCAGTGAGAAGTGGCTGGTGGAGCAGCTGAACCTCTGGCTTGCACATCTTCTGCCAGCAGAGTCCCGTCCATGAAGGGAACTTGCTGCTGCCCATCTGCAGCCAAAATCTCACCCTGTCCACTGATACTCATTTGCCCAGAAAAGTTCACTTCAAAGGCAACAGCTGCTCTTCAAAGAGGCAACAAATCTCAGTGAAATGGAGAATCAGTGGCCTGCCAGACTTCCTGCAAGTCTTTGGAGGGCCCAGAATGCAGAGCAATTGCAGACCAAAGAGGGAAGAGATGAGGGGAGTGGTTGTTTGTAAATTTTCTTAAAGGGAAACCTTTCTGCTTTCTTTGGGAAAGCCCATTTGTAATTTCTAATCCATTTCAGTGCAGATTTAAGTACCTCCACAGAGATCCCACAAAAAACCCCCAATGGCCATCTGTCAATTCTGAGCATTCCTGTAAAATTACAGACATTCAGCCTCAGCTGGGGTACTAATGAAAAAGCATAATCCTAGTGTCCTCAATTTCTTTTGGCCTTTTAAGATTGCCATTCTGGGTTACCATCATGTATTACTGAAAGGTCATACGTGACAATAAATTGTTTATCTCCAGATAGAAGGCAGCCTGGAAAAACTCCATCATCCCATGTGCTGTTTTACATGACTGGAAAAGGGTTTGTCATACATGAGAAAACTTCACATTTATCAGGCTTCAAAAACAGTGCAAACAACAACAAAAAACCCCAACCCTATTTATGCTTCATAGGTTGGGGTTTTTTTTATCTTTCTACTCTGGTTTTTTCACCGTCCCTTTAAAAAATTTGCATTTGATCAAACACCTTCAAATTCAGATGGTCCCACCTTCTCTCTCCCTGTACTCTCCTGCCTTTTCTTACAGTGTACATAAAACAGCTACTGCATTCCTGTTTAGTTATTCAAGACCCATTTTCTGCAAGAAAATGCCCTAATGAAAGTCTCATCTTCACAGAGGTTCATAGGCTCAGTCCAAAGTGCTGCTTATGACCTCAGTGGGCCAAGAGGAACAGACCCTTCTTAGNGGTTGGGCCGGGCCGGGGGCTGGGGGGGGGAGCGGCGCGGGGTTTGGGCTCCGGTCACAGCAGCTGCTCAGAAACGGTTCCCTTTGCTCGCCTGTGCCAAGACAGACTACGGGAAGGAGCAAAGAATTGTCTGCAGCGCTTCGGAGTTCCGGGGGGTGGAGCAATGGGCGTGGCCTGCATGCATATTAACGACCTCCCGTTCTTTGTGAGAATAATATTTCGTGAGGCCTTTGGCCTGTCCCTTTCCTCGCAATGGAGGAGGTATAACTGTAAAGCTTTTCCAATGAGCATCACAGCATCCTCAGCACTGAGATTTGTACTAGGAAAGATGTAATAATGGCCGTGGGATTTCTAAACCACAGTTTTTCATACCATCAGACAAAATACTAATTTATATATCAGTTTTATCCTCCATAATTTCTCCACATCTACAAAGCATTGTTTCACCAAACAATATTTTGGTATTCTTTTTTTCAAAAGGCACACAGAATCTACAGAAAGAGGAATTCAGTGCACTGAACTCTTTGGCCAATGAAGAGACAAACTGCAGGGCAAGCATAAAGGACTCTTACTCAAAACAAGTGCCCACAGCAAGCCCTTCATACAAGGCTTCATGTAAAACCCATGCAGAACTTCCAGGAACCAGGAAAAAAACCCAAGTATTTGGCTGTTTAGTTGGAAGCAGACCCAGTCTGAACCCAAGGTACCTCAGGTCTGTCCTTCACATGCCTGTTTCCTGCCTAAGTAGCACTGCCACAAGCACACCTTGTACTTCCTAATTCTGAAGGGATGGATTGCTCACATACAATGACACAGCTTCACCCCAAAAAGGGATTCTCCAAGTACCTCTTAGTACTTCTCTACCAGATGTTTCATCTACTATGAAAATGTTTTTCTTTTCTAATCCAGATAGGTTTGTAATATGTATCACCCACCTGACCACAGCATCTGAGCAGCTTCCAGAATTGCATTCAGCAACATACCTAACATTTGTCACATGTGGTTTTGCTTGCTCACTATCACCCTCTCGCCCAGGGAAGGTCTGGCTGTTTAGTGGCTTGTTTCATTCTGGCATTTTATTTTTAAGGTGCTCCTAGACCTCTTCTACCAAAGAGACATCAGCACCAGGAAGAACACCTTAAATGGAGAGCAGAAGGAAGTAAACCTGTGACTCTCCTTGGTGGAATTTCTGCCATTTGGTTTTGGACTGGTCCTTGAGAAACCCTGTCTCCTGGACAGACAAGCTTAACAGTTCCCCTTGATCTGAAATTGTTTACAATGAGGGTTGTGAGGCACTGGAACAGGTTGCCCGGAGAGGTTGTAGATGCCCCATCTGTGGATACATTCAAGGTCAGGTTGAACAGGGCTCTGAGCAACATGATCTAGTTGAAAATGTCCTTGCTCATTGCAGGAGCAGTTGAACTAGTGTGACCTTTAAAGGTCCCTTCCAACAAAACTGTTCTGTGATTTTATGATCCCTTCTGAAAGACAAAGGTTTTGAATATGATCCTCAGTCTGGAATTCAGATTTTTTCTAAACAGAAGATGTTGAAGCCACCAAGCACCTGGAACATAAAGACAAAAGACACGAGCTTGATGCAACTCCTATTCCAAGCCACTGAAATCAGAAACACAGGCAAAGTCTCCATAAGAGGCAGCAGTGATTCCTTAAATCCTAGTAAGCCATCTATAGAACACGGCCAGCTAGCAAAGTCCTCTGGGACACCCTGGCTAATCACTGGGTATGAATGAGGGCAATGCCAGCTGCTCCACTGCTATTCAGTAAAAGAACGTGAGAACCTCTTTCTCTTTTGTGCTGAACAGATTAGCTAAATAAAATACCATCAGTATCATTGTTTTGAGACAAGAACTACACTTTAAGGTGAGAGTTACAGGTAGGGCATGATGTGGTCGCACCAAAAGCAATTTCAAACACCTAAATGGGGCAGTACAAATGCAGATTGAATGATGCAGTAAATGGCACCAAGAGGGAGTGGGCAGTAAGCTGCAGAAATTCAATCTATTCTTTTAGGTTAAATTTTAAATAAGTATAGTAGAGGACTTAACCTGCTATGGTGAGGTTAGCTGATCTTGGAGACTTCCACATCCTAGGACCTGAACTGACCAGGACTATCAAGGTTTTCTTTCCACATGGACCTCAAAGATCTGGCAGGAAAGAGGAAGGATGAAAGCAAAGGGGAAAAAAAAAACCCCTCAGCCTTTGGTATATTAAGCATCTGTGATGCTCACTGCATGAAACAGCTCACAAGGACAGCAGGACCCAGACAAGTCAAAACTCCAGCACCCAGGACAATCTCCAGAGAGAGCCGAAACTTGGTCTCTCAGGGCAGAAGAGGTAATTCATGTCTGCAAAATTGTGGGTGCTCTCACCACTCAGTAACTGGAAAAGCTGTCCAAGACACAGAGAGGAAGGGCTGTCAAACCAGGTGGCAGCTAGAGCCTGCACTTTCTCACAGGTCCTTCACCTTGGGGGCTCTAAGTGGCTGTCTGGCTGCAGCGCCCTCTCCCTTTTATTGTGATCCTACACTAAGCACAGGGTACAGACCAGGGCAACAGCTGAAGACAGAGGGACAGCAATCCATGGGGTACACAAGCAATGCAGGGAGCTGGCCATGGGATAACAGAAGTTTCTCGATGCAGGTCAGGATTACACTGGGGTGGTGATGACAAATGCAGGGCATGCAGCTCCAGAAGCCACTGTTGGGTGTTTCTCTGTCTTTGCATGCAGACCAATTTGCTACAAAAAATGAACAACTGTGACTCAATAGATCTCCCTACAATACCTCTGTGATGGGCTGCAGCACCAGAGACTGCCCAGCACCTTCTAGCAAACCTCATAATCATAAAACAGACAGCAGTTGTCCCACATAAGGCTTTAATTTTTGCTTTACTGCAAAGAACGAGCGAGACACTACCAGCTCACAGGCTGTGATTTCATGATAGTGCTATCAGTCTGCTCATTCCCACCCACTCAGCTGCCTGATAAACTAGACCAGAAATGGATCCTGCTGGGGGGAAAAAAATAACAATGCACAAACCGACAACAGTGAAGGGAAGGTGTGAAATCACCAGCAATGCCAGGAGCAAGAATGAGTCGGCTGGATGAGGAAGGAAGGGGATGCTTAAGCCAGCATCCAGCAGCACTCAGAATCACAGAATGGGTCAGGTTGGAAGGGATCACAGTGGATCATCTGGCTCAACTTCCCTGCTTAAGCAGGGTTATCCCAGAGCACATGGCAGAGGATTGTGTCCAGAGAGCTCTGGAATATCTCTAGCGATGGAGAATCCACACCCTCTCTGGGCAACCTGTTCAGTGCTCAGTCACTGCACAAGAAAGAAGTTAATTCCTCATATTCAGGTGGAACTTCCTGTGCAGCAGTTTGCCTTTTGTCCTATTGCTGTGCACCTCTGAGCAGAGTCTGGCTCTATCTTCTTACCACTGTTCCTTCAGATACTTACACACATTCATGAGGTCCCGTCTCACTAATCTCTTCTCAAGGCTGAACAGGCCCAATTCCCTCAGCTTTTCCTCATAAGAGAGATGCCCCAGTCCCTTTATCAACTTCGTAGCTCTACTCAGCTCTGAAACTATTGCCTCTGTTTCTTTCAGCCAAACTGGCAGCTCAGGACATAAAGGCCTTACACTACTGGCTCATCCAGCTCCACCTGTTTGCAAACACCAAGCCCTGTTTTGCATTTCTTTGGCTCAGAAAAAGACAGCTTTTCAAGGAAAAAAACCACTTTTGCCTAAGCCAGAAGAGAAGCTTCCACTGATTATAAACCCCAGGCATGGCCCAGGTAGGGCCATGTATCCAACTGACAGCAGGGGCAAGATGCTTAACAACTCTGACCCAAAAGAGATGGTTTCTGAAGCCATTCTTATTGCAGTGCCGTACAACCAGCTCGGAGGAAGAACATAAAGAGAAAAAAATGCAACTGAAATCAACGGAGTAGATGAAAACACCCTGCTACCTCCTCCTCCAGTGCCAATAAGACTCTAATTCTCTGCTATGCTTCAGTGCCCAAGATTCATCTCCTCCTACAGGAAATAAGCTACTTTACTTACTACATCAAGAGCTGTCACAAATTCACGTGCTAATGACTGTAGCTGAAGGACTCCCCACATCCTGGATCTTTCAATGAGAAAACATGAAAGGCTGCTTCTTAGCTTTCCATGGCAAAAGGCTGTGACCCAGGAGGAAAATTCCCAAGTAGGTGAAGCGAAAGTGAGAGAGAAATCCCACGAGCTGCAGACCTTGGCTGTGGTCAGTTGAGTGGCCAAGGTATGGCAGCAGCTCTGTGAGCTGAGCCAGTAGAGGTCTCTCTTCCACTAATCCACTAATAAAAATAAATATATATCTGTATTCATCTGCATATGCATGTGTCCTCCCTCCTGATTCCGGGTCCCCAGTGAGAATGAAACATACACATCAGGAGGCCAGCAGCTCAGATGGGAACAATTTATCACTTTGCTCTAGGGGGAAAAAGAAAAAAACAAAAAAGAAGGAAAAAGAAAAAAAATTGAATTTGTGTGGTGTACCAGGTTACCAATCTTACAGCATGAACTCTAGGCTTCACATCTGGCAGGCAAAATTTACAGTATGGTCAGTTCCCAAACTCCATCTTCTGTCCCCAAAGAAAGTGAGGCCCACAGCTGCAACTGTGCTTGCTGGGACACAGTCATCTGCTTCTTCCAGAGCTTTTCCAACCTGCCCAGGGAGCAGGGGGATAAGGGAGCCCTTTCTGCACTTGTAGGTCTCCGCTTTCAACCTAGGTAGAGCCAGTCATGACAGAAAGGCTTTATCAGGCAAACAGTTGGAATTTGGCGTCCATGTAAAGGATTGCTTGGTCTTTGTGGGAGTAGTGTCTGGGAGCACATGAAATGGGGCGTCTGCCCATGACTGGAATCCTTGCTTGAAGTCTCAGATGTGAGGCCAAGGATAAAATTGGAATGAAACTAATGTTCCTGCCTGCTGGCTCCTCCAAACAGCTGCAGGCACAGTAAGAAGGCCAGGTATATAAACTTGAACTGGCACAGCCTGTCTTTGTGGATAGGCAACGCTAAACCACAAGGTGTGTTGCTCCGTGCTTCCACCCAGAGCTGGCTGGCAGGTGCCAAGGCAGCCCCTGCCAATACAGCACAGCAAACCTGCCACGAGTCCCCATCCAGCTCAGAGTGGTTCAGCTGGGCCACGCACTGGAGTCTTGCACGCTGCAGTGGCACTACAGTGACACTGGCTGTGGCAGCCCACCTTGGAATGTGGGAGCTGCAGCTGCAACGTTCCCTTCTCCAAAAGCCAGAGCCAGACAACTGCCCCCAGAGACCCAAGAGCAGATCCCCATGGGATCTTATATCACCTCAAGAGCAAATAAACTCCTTGTGCCCTTTGCTTGTGGAGAACTTGGGGATTGGTAGGTTTATCAAGACAGGAGAGTGAACATGGCCAGGCACAGCTGGGAAATGGAGGAGTCCAGAGGGGTTACCCCAAATTCCACTCCTCAGTGGAAGGAGCAGTGGGGAGGCAAGAGGCAGAGCTGTCCCCTCTCAGGTGGCCATGCACAGGGCAGACACAGTCCACTGGTGCACAGCTGCACCCCTGGTTGGGGGGGGGCATAAAAAAGGAAAAACAGATGTATCTGTTTAACTGGAGTATATCTCAATCGGAGACAGACGTACATGAACACATGCTGGCCCCTTCTGAAAGCAGACAAGTTCAGTTAGCTTACATCTTGTCTGTGGACGAGGCCTAGAGGAGCTGGTAGTGTCCTGCCAAAGTCACTTTGGGAAGCATGCTGACTGCAGTGTCACCCTGGTCGTCTTCTTCACCCATCCATTCTTTTGGACCTATCCTGCCTCTGTACTGCTCCTCCTGTGCAGGCTGCAAACTCCCCGAGGCTGGGACACTGTTCACCTGCTGCAATGACAGCTTGGGGCTAGAACCTGATCCTGCAACAAGTCACAAATATCCCTGTTTGTCTCTGGAGACCTGGGAGCAGGGCAGCTCCCAGTCTTGTTTACACCTCCTAATTAATTCCTGCCCATGCTGCCAGAGTGAGACCTTTTCCTCTTGCTTTTGCCTCCTCCACAGTCCCAGGGGATGCCCACCACACCCAAGGAGAGTGATGACATGAGCTGGGGCAAAAGCTGTGTGCTGATCAGAACCCCTTCATTAGTGGTTGGTTTGCATCACTAGTAACCTCCTTTTGAGGGATTTTCATAGCTGCTGTCCCTTTTGGTTTGTTTTCTCCAGGGAGAAGCAGGTAGTCTGACGCTGGTTTGGTTTTAGCCAGTCGCACTCTGCATTGTTACATATTATTCTTTTTTGTACTGTCAATTTTATAGTGTAGGAAAACATACATTTGCCTGCCTTGAAAGTAAAGCAAATTTGGAATATTTTTCTTTATTAAAAGGAAAAAAAAAAAAAAGCTGGGCCGGGGGGGTGGGAGGGAGAAGAGAGAGAGAAGGAAAACACATTCCCTTCTGGCTTTTTGGCCTATTTTTGAGCTTTGCAATGACTGATGTGGGCAAGGCAGAAAGCAGGCAGGGAGAGGAAAGGCACACAAGCTGCCTGGATGGAGGAGGTGGCTGAGCCAGGATGAAATACAGCAAACCACAAGTGCAGATACAACCCGTCCAGCATGAAAAAAATGCCTTTTTCCGGCTCAGTAAGTAAACAA